>JABJVR010019344.1:38219-70128 GCA_025773905.1 Chitala chitala | reverse complement strand
AGTGCCGTGGTGGTTAGCACTGTCGCTGCGCACCTCCAGGCCTGGGGTTCAATTCCCGCCTTGTGTGTGTGTGTGTGGAGTTTGCGTGTTCTCCCTGTGTTTGGTGGGTTTTCTCCGGGTGCTCCGGTTTCCTCCCACAGTCTGAAAACATATGAGTTAGGTTGATTGGTGTGTCCAAATTCCCTGTAGTGTGTGCGTGCCCTATGGTGGGTTGGCACCCTGCCCTGTGTCTCCTGGGATGGGCTCCAGGCTTCCCACAATCCTTAATGGGATAAAGTGGTTTAGAAGTTGACTGACTGACTTTTAAGTTTCATGCGGCAGGCAAACGCAGCAGCGTATGCAGTACGATACATTGGGACGCTGCTGGGATGTACGTATCTCCCGGCTTGTGAGATGCTTTACTCTCACCAGCGATCGACAGAGTTCAGCTGTCTCAGTGTTAGAGCGCGTATTTTTTTCAGAGTGCATATTTATGTTGTCTCGACTAACGATATTTTCAAGTTACGATGGGGTCATCAGACGCATCTCCATCGTAAGTTGGGGACTACCTGTATTCATAGTACCTAAAATGATGGTAAACTAAGTAACATTAAGGGAAGCAGTGAGAGGACACCGAAGGACCTGGCCAGGTTACCTGTCCTGCTTTTAATTAAATTATTCCTTATGTTATACCCAAATCCTTACTTGCGAACTGGACATGACATGACCTATGACCTCAGCTAAAGCTCCATCACCAAACCAGAAGTGATCACATTAACTGGATGTTTTTACACAGGAGCACAGATTGTGTCCCCTGATTTAAACACTTCTGTTGTGACGTTGTGATGACAGTGTTGTGCTGTCAGGAGACCAAGGCCTGCCATGGAGGAAGAAAGAAACACACACAGCTGCAAGAAAATATTGAGGTATGCTTCATTAAAGTGAAGACGTCCAACATCCAACAGGGAAAAGCAAATGTTATTTTAACAATCAACAGCTTTTCAGAATGGACACCAGCAACTGCAATCTTAATATTATTATTATTATTATTATTATTATTGCAGAAATATTCAGCACTCAGTTAAATAAATTATGTTACTGTAATTAAATTCTACAATTTAACTGGTGAAAAGTGAAGTACAAAAGAAGTCAGAAGTCAAAGGGTTTTAATAAATTTGACAGTTGAATAATGTACTGAAAATATCACTGGCACTGAGTGGTACAGCACTGTTTCATCACGTTATTACACTGGAGACAGCCTAATTATGAGTAATTTATCTTCTGGGCTCAGAAGACTAAAGAAAAAATATGAAGAATTTCCAGAAAAATAAAAGAATATTAAAAATACCTAATAAAATAGCTCTCTGGAGACATGACTCTAGTTATTACAGGATTACAATACAGTACACACACATTACAACTGTTCCTGTCATTGGTCCAGCAGAACTGAACAGTAAACAGTGACCAAAAAGACAAACTCACACAAAACTGAAGATGGAGCAAGCACGTATTCACTCTCACAACCCCTCAAAACATCTTACCAGTAGGAAGGCAGGACTAACAAATTTCCAGCACAGCCTCCAGTACAGGCCTGGTTTGAAGCCCATCATGCGGCCAATGTCATCACTGAACCTGTCTACACCTGTGTGAATACAAACAAATATGGATGGACAGGAACTAAGCACACAGACACCTGGCCATTCAGAAAAGCTGTCCGTTTTACTAATGAAACACATAAAATACACTTTAAGGCCTAGTTGATTAGGCAAAACATAATAAAATCTATTAAGACACACTATAACGCAAAAAAAAGAAAGAATTTAATGGATTATGGGAGAAAAAGGAAAAAAAACACAAATTTGTAACAATACTGTCTTTTACCAACGAGTTGTCTTGTTCTGCTCCGTAATCAGACATGGACCTTCTTGTTGGAAGCCAATCATGCAGTTTTGGTCAAACTGTTTGATTGTGGCTTAATAACCATTAATTTCATGCAGACTCAGGAAAGTCAGTAAATTATGTCTTAGGAAAAAAAAGCAATGTTATGGTAGCTAAGATTAGATTTCTGTTTAAGGAAAAGATCGTATTTATTTTTGCTTAAGAAGTACATGCTCACTGTGAATTTGCGGTTAAAAGGTCAAATTTCATCTTTTTGCTGCTAAGATGGATGTACTTTAACCTTGGGATTCTACTGTTTCTTTGGGTTTTATTGTAAATGTATTTGTCACAGTCTGTGTGGTGGGACAGCAGACCTTTAAGTTTTAGTATCCATAAGTGCGTGCTCATTCTGGAAATAGCTGAATATTTTGTTCATAACCATATCGCAAATGTATAAAGAATGCTTTTAATGACATAAAAACAGCACGACTGAAACTTTTCTAGTGCTGCCAATGTTTTGGCCTTAAATAGTTCAACTTTCACACAGAAAGAGAAATGACATTTCTGTCATCACTAGAAACATATTACACTTTTGTAATGAGTAAACAAGATTATAAAAAATGGAACGGAGTGAAAGTGACTGAACCATTTTCAATGTGGAGAGGTTTATTTTTAGGAATTGTGCTGGAAAGAGGATTTTGACCAGCCTTTTACTTAGAGAGACTTAGTCTTACTTACTTCTTCATGACTCTGTGACTTGAGTCCTTCAGACAGCTGTGCAGGTACAGGTGTGTATGACATGAGAGGCATGCATGGCCCGCAGGAGGAGACAGAAAGAGGGAGGCAGGAGGAAGTGGCTTGCCTTTTAGTATTTTAGCCCTGGGTCTGTGTGCTGAACATACCAACGGCTGTGTGGCTTGTTAGAGAGCGGGCAGCCATACAGGCCAGAGGGCACACCAAAGCAGTGCCACAGCAATCAGTACTGTAATGTCACGTTGGCACTGGCATACTGTCAGGAGCTCCTGTTTGCTGGTGTGTTGCCATTGACATTGGACTGCCATTCTAGCAGGAACAACACAGGGCCTCAGTGGGCGCTCTCTGCTAAGACTTCCTTGTAGCCACAGGCTGTTATTTCTCAGAGTGTTTTTGGTACTTTATTATCTGACATTATTGCCTTATTAAAACTGGATGTTGAAAATTGATAGTGCCAATTCCAGCATAATCAAAATCCTCCAGACTTGAAAATTTTGTATGTTCCTGTTTCCAGTACTAAATCACTCTCATGTTTTGAATTCAATGGTGGTCTGTGAGGCATACTAAACAGAGCTGTTTTTAATCTACTTCAACTTAATTTTGTTTTTCTCAAGATCAAACAGGAGAAGTAGTCTGCAGCTGCCAGACTAGAGACAATGATGGTAGACTTACCATAGAACCAGGAGACACCAATGGCCTCTATCAGCACCCCAAAGAGGATGGAGGTTCCTGCTGCGTAGGTGTCCAGCAAGGTCAGCACGTAGATGCCACCCTGCACGCCCCAAGAGAGAGAAGCAGCTGAGTATGAACGGAGTGGTCCTTACAGAACTTTGCTTTAATACTAGCAGTGGCCCTGCAGTTGTATCCCAATAAAAAGAACTTAATATGCTCTAGTAACATGTCTTTGTTCCATGTATGTCAGTAAAAGTATCATCGTAGGCAGCAGTTATTAAAACACCCAATGGATATGTCAACATTCACAGAAATCTTGTCTTCTGCAAGTCAGATAAAGAAAATCCTGTGGTCCAGTTACAAGTATTACATAATTTAAAAATAAATCAAGTACAGTCTTGGATTACTAAATCCCTTAGGGTAGAAGATCATTCGCCAACATATGATCCAGGACATATAAATGACTCTATAATTCAAGTGCTTCCACATGCGTCTCAAAGCAAAGCACCAATTTCTGACCAAATGCCTTATCTGGAAAAAAAATAATTCTATGGATACAATATACAAGCTCAAGAATGTACTAAATTCCATTTTTACTCCAAATAATGAATTGGAGGACATTCAATGTATGCCCTTGTTATGATTCCCCACAGCAAAGACAGAGATGAGGGAAGGTCTAATTGCAGAAAGGTTTATTAACAGGAACGAACCAGGACAAAAGGGTGACAAAATGGTATCTAGGCAAGAACCTCACTGGTAAACAAAACAAGGTTAGGATACCAAAGGGAACTAGAAAACAAGGTGAGGAATCAGGGCTAAGAAGCTGAGAGTAAGGAAAACACAAAATATAGGAGACTGAGAAAAAGCTCACATCACAGCACATGGACCAAACACAAGAGAACATCCAACAGTAACCGGCAGCATCACTGGGGAAGCATAGAGCTGATATAGGGCATAAGGGTAAAGCTAAGCAGGTGAAATCACTAATGCAATCAAAGGCGCTTTCTGTACTAGAACAAAGACAAACATAGAAATAACACATGCACTAGAAAGGACAGGGACCCTATAAATAACACAAAACCAGAAAGGACAAGAAAACTGAATCTTGCAAAAATAGACAAGGTAGAAATATACAAAAACAAGACAAGGCACAACCAAGGTCATGACATCTCTAAAGTAAATCATCTAGTACTGATGGAACTCAAACATGATTTTCTAAAACATTTTCACTTGACCTACAAACACTTCTACTTATGTCTCTATTATACATTTTCATGCCAACACAAGAAACACAACCTCCATTTATCTGATATAAAAAGACAAGATGTGGTAAGGAGTGGACCTCTTATAGGCCCATCAATTTACTTAACACAGAATGTAACATTAGTTTGACAAAACTATGGGCTGACAGAGTAAACGCTAGCCCTCTATACTCAGATGTTCAGCTCTTTTTATATAGTGTAATTTACATTCATAGTGTTCATTATAATCTGTTAATTCTGTCATGCTAGCATGCCCAGGAGGTGCTGGGCTGCCAGTCAACCTTAGGCCCCAGAGTATGTTTTTCTTCCACACTGTGGAAGAACCTTGTTGGTTCCTCTTCACTGCAGTCTGGCTTTATCCTTAACTTCAATCATTCTCTTGCTGTTATTTCTGTAATATCTGCAAATTCATTTGTAAAGTGCTTTGATGTACCTTGTTGTGAAAGGCGCTATATAAAAATAATTTGAACAGAATTGAATTTTATAGATTCCTTCATCTTTCTCTGATTATCGATCCTATTTGTACAAAACAGAAGCACAATAATAATCAGCCTGCTCTTCTCTTATTAAGATCTCACAGTCCATCTCAGAGCATCCTAAGGAACGTTTTATACACTTAGAAGCTGATCTCTTTATCTAAGTCACTTCATTAGCTGAGTTTGTTTGCTTAGAAATTGAATTTGTTGTTTGTTTGCCAGTGCTGATGCTGTTCTGTGGAGTTTCAACATTAGCAGGTGATTCTGAAGACAATAAATGTTTTATGTCAGAATATTGATCATTTTATCGTTGTTTTCTTTTTAAAGCTCTCTACAACTGTATGTACCACCATAAGCGGAAATCCTGGGTGGGAGAGACGGGGGGGGGGGGACATGCCTCCCTCTTTGAAGGGTTGTCCCCCCCAGTATGTCATTTTAAACTTAGCTATGTCATTTGTGTCCCTATCAGGAATTGCTCTTGGGATGTATTTCTATTGTCCTGCCCAAGAGTGAAATGAGATTTCTGCCACCCATATGTCTGAGAAACTATATATATATATATATATATATATATATATATATACACACACACACACAGATAAATTTTTATATAATGTATTTTATATAATATCACTCTTGTTAGGTAATTATCAGTGGTTTCAAAATTAAAATATTGTAAGTAATTTATTTCTTTTAATAGATCCTTGAATTTATCTTTTTAACAATAACACAAGATCTGAGTAGAAACGCCTATGGCAGGCCACGTTAATCTGGAGATAATTATTAATTTTTTTTCTCATTCTAAAAATGTCCAAAGCGTTATATAGAACTATGCTGAAAGCCTTTACAGTTTGTAAAACCTATTTACCCATTTAACATCAGCTGTAGACAAAGCTAATGAGATTCGTAGTGTTTTTCAGCACTGTCTGCTATTCCATGTGGGCTCCTCACTGGCTACCTGCCTATTAGGCACTTATTGATGGAAATCACAGCAATCTGGCATTTTACTGAAGCGCTAGTCCAACACAAAGACTGTGCTACTTATTACACAGAAGCAAATGAACACATTATATTCCTGTAACAGACTGAAGAACATCATGCAGGCTTTGTGCCTGAAATCCTGTGAGCAGCCTGTATAGCTAAGCAACAGCTTTTCTTGGAAAATATGACCTTGATATTATTGTTTATTAAATACTAGAGGTGTTTGAAGGATATTTTTCGTACAGTCTTAGTAAGCATACTGAGATGGCAGCAAATACAGTATTACCTCCCTGGGAGATAATGATGCAGACATTGTGGCTGCCAGACAAAGGCGTTACACACCCCAATGTTCAACATCATCTGCCGACTTAAATTTGAATTAACATCACACTCGTCTGAGGCCTGTGGAAAACTGAGTTTTACACACTCAGGAACGGCGCTGACTCACATTAGTGATACAAAAAAGGGCCACCAGGAAGGTTCCAAAAGCTGTGGCAAAGGTGAAGGCCTTCCTGTTCTGCTTCAGGATCTTGAAGTCATCTGTGAGTCCTGTAATAACAGCCTCCATCCCACCCATCTGACAGAGAACACAGACAAAAGGGGGAAAGTAAGTGTGCAACACAACAGCCGAGCACATAGTACAGCCACGTTATTCACCTGCATTCAGCCTCACTTTGCAGTAAGGGTGGAACACATACAACGTGCTGCTGCGCTTACTCCCTTCTACATAAGCAACGAGGCCTGAGATGTTATGCTTCATTAAATAAGAATAATGATGTCAGTTAGTAACAAGGACTGATGTTAGCACACTTACATTTTGAGCTGGTTATACCTTCATAAATGAGTCACCATTTATCTGAGCTCTTTGAATTTACTACTCATCATAAAGTCACCTTTTCTGTTTTACAAGGTCAATGCAATTAGCTAAACATAAGTGAAGCCCCATATAGGTAAAAAATTACATGTATGGCACAACTGTTACTTTATGTGAGAATAAAGCAGGTTTTCAAAGTCAATATGTCAGTCAATGGAACACCTTGCATGATTTAGGGTTAATTCAGACAAAACAAGTGCGTTTACTAACACGCTGTTGTAACTAGGCAAGGACTCAAAAGCATAAAAAGCCACACTCTTATTGGTTTCAGCAATGTCAATAAAACCCCTTAAATCTGTATTAAACTGCCATTACATTTCCTAAAAGTTTTTTTCACCCATTTCACTCTGTAAGACTCTTGTTCTCCTGACTTTCAGCCAGGAAGAAAAATGAGCTCAACTTGACTCTGTTGAAGGATATCACAAGTAGTGTGTGCCACACTGGCCATGAAAGTAAGGAACACACAGCTGAGGACACTGTGTGTGATCCATTATCATACCGCTGCCAGCTACGTGTGTGTGAGTGCGAATTCCATACGCACAGAGCTGTCGATGCCAAGGGTCAGCAGCATGATGAAGAAGACTATGGCCCAGAAGGTGGAGCCTGGGAGGGTGGAGATGGCTTCAGGGTAGATAATGAACACCAGTCCTGCACCTGTATTTCAAAACCAAGAGCAGACCACAGCCATCATGGTCATTCATGTTCCCCACTGCATTCAAGGTTTCTTAGTCACTGTCCTGATGTCCTTCTCTGTATGGTAGCTATTCTCCAGAAGAGGTCTTCATTAGTTTGTCTTAGCTGAGCTGGTACCTGAATTTTTATCTCAATTCATAAAATACTTAACCAAAGCAATTAAAGGCTCCCAGTATTAAATCAAGTACAGCGGGGATCGCGATAAAGCCGGGCCTGAACAATGTCGAAACGTAAAAACGTCACGTTTTTCTGAAGAATTTGCAGGCGTCATAATGTCACGCAAATGTCATAACGTCACTGCCATTCAAATTGCCTGCATTATTGTTGCATTGTTACTCTGGGGTTTTGCGCACATTTCCAAGGTTTTTCTATTGAAGCAGATTTTAAAAAGCACTTTGTTGTGTCCAGCTTATGCTACTTAGCAGCCAGGACACTAGGGGGAGGAACTGGTATCACTGCTTAAGTAAGGGATAAGGTGATATGGTTATACATCTATGACTGACTCCATGTTCATATGTATTAAAAACCTTCCACAGTTATCCACTGTTCACTTTATATTTACTTGCCATCAGTCAGAGCACACTTGCCAGTATATACAATTAGGGATATGTATTATAAACCGGTTTTCTATAGTGTTAATTATTTTATGAAATATCGGTAACAATTCATTGGTAAATTAGCAAGTTAAAACTATTTGTTTCCACACTTACTACAATTTAACATGTTAAAAATATACAGTATACCTGTACTGAATATACTTTACTCACCCAAATAGTATATTTTTATTCCATAATTTTTCAGATATCATAAAGTCATTTTGTCATAAAGTAGCAGACATTTAAACAAATTTAAACACTGAGATCCCCACTGTACGTTTGATTGTTTTAACTGCAAAAACACTTAAAAAAATAATGATTGATGTTTATTGTTTTGTTGAACTGAACATATTGCAACTAAAAAAGTAATAAATATTAATATTTTCCTTTTTAAAGTTTTTTTTTTGTAATTTGTTATATAATCCAAATCCCTTCAACTAGTATCTTAATAAAATGCTTATTTGGGATAGGAGCCTACACACACAATGGCTAATGAAAGCCAGAAGGACACAGTGCTGTATACTTTACTGCTTTGTACCCAGAGGAAAACTAACGAGAGACAAAAGAGAGACTTTGCAAAGAGTGAAGAATTAAAAAAACAGAAGACAAGATCTCATAAAACAAAAGATTAAAAAAAAAAAAAAAACAGAAGACAACACGTCATAAAACAAGATTTTAAACTAGGGTATATTTCCAGCTCCAATATATATTATTTTCTAAATTTATATAATTTTTTCTTGATGTTAAGCTGTTTGTTACAGTTATGTTAAGATTGGACCTGTGTCAAAACAGGAGTGAAAAAAATGGAAAACATTTGTGACACCTTGTACAGGTCTTGAGTGCTACTCTAATCCCATTAAAAATTTACATATTAGAAGAACCATAGGGGGGTCAATGCAGGGTGTTAGAAGAACTGGAACGGAGGCAACTGAACACGAGGAGTGGTGTTAAATTTACTTCTGGAACCTACCATCTGTGGCTACTTCTTCAATCTTCACGTTGTGTTTTAAGGCCATGTAACCCAGCACAGAGAAGATGGCAAATCCTGAGATGAAACTGGTCACACAGTTGATTGTGCTGGTCAGGATAGCGTCCCTGTTAGAAGACACACATTATGTACTGTCAGTCCATGTTGTTTTACCAATATTCCGCTCACACCTGAAGCTGGCCCACAAGAAAGCTGTGATGTATTGCGTTATTCCAGTATAATGGACTGTTGCTTAATGTCCATCCTAACCATTGGGAGTGCTGTTACTGGAAACCAGCTATCAGTATGAATATGACTGTGACTATAATATAGCCCCTGTAGAAACCAGCTATCAGTATGAATATGACTGTAATGTAACCCCTGTAGAAACCAGCTATCAGTATGAATATGACTGTAATGTAGCCCCTGTATAAAGCAGAAACACCAAAATTTTCTTCCTCCTTCTAAATTAGTCTCCAGTGACACCACTGATACAGGTGACCTTTGTAGGTGCCAGAGAAGTGATACAGCCCTTAATAAGAAGCAACACAACAGCATAATTTGAGCCATGGATTACTGGGCACTGGAAAACTAATAATGTGGGGTTTCTGAATCAGATAAGCCATGTGGACAGAAGATATTACCCTTGATAGGAGAAACACAGACCTTATCTTCACCTCAGTAATCTGGAAGCACCACAGTGTCCTCTATAAACAATACGACATGCTTACTGTTGTTCCCCAAAACTTAGATTACCTATGTCCCAGATAAAGCTATTGATGTATAAGATTTTTTTATGATAACAGGAATAAAACATGAAAGCTGAGCCACCATGAGAATGAAAAGGCACCCTGACTCAGAGTTCAGCAAAACATCCACTACAATTACAAGTAAACATACAAGCACATAGCTACATGCAACGTAAATCTGTCTGGAGAGGGATAAAGGCAACGAAATACCACTAGCCACATTAGCCTCTTACGAAGATCTAATTAAACATATTTGTGCTTTTTGGGATTGTTCAGTATGACTGTATTTCATGTTTATGCATAGTTAGGCTTACACATTACTGCGTGATTTACCATGTTGTGCTAATCAGCTAAGTGATAAACACAGACCACTGCTGCTGTTAAAAGGGCCAGAACTCACAGACCTGGCCAATGCCACAGTCCCTGTATACAGGCCAAATTTACCTGTAGCAGTTATTGTCAAATTTATTGTAGCTGGCAAATGCAATCAGCACCCCAAATCCTGCTCCCAGGGAGTAGAAGATCTGAGTTGCTGCATCTATCCAGACCTGCAGGGGAAAAGGCAACTTGTCAGGACACCATTTCTCATTCATGTTACTTACTGCTACAATGACACACAGAACAATAAAAGGTACTACACATGCAATACTACATCAAATGTGACAAAATACACAAAAGAACTTTACAGCAGAAAACAGGAAAGAGAAATCTGGTTATATGCATGAAGCAGTTATACATTAAAGAATTTTAGCAGACCCCTGTGCGAGTTTCTAAGCAGGGTCAGGGTCAGTGTCAGGGTCACACCGTGGGGTTGTTGAGCTGTTTGAAGTCAATGTGCAGGTAGGCTGAGATACCATCCATGGCGCCAGGTAGAGTAATGCCTCGGATCAGAAGCACAAACAACACCACGTAGGGCATGGTTGCTGTGATGTACACGACCTGTGGACACACACACACACACACACACACACAAAAGATGTTATGATTAAATTGTGATGAGTTACTGAATTTTTCCACACCAGCTAGGGTGTGTCCAGTTGTTTACGTCTGCTGTCAGACAGAAACTAATTTGACAGTGTGTGTATATGCATTTGTTTGTGTGTGTGTGTGTGTGTGTGTGTGTAAAAGCAAGCGGACTAATATGTGAGTGCACATTTGTTTCAGCACGTATACGTGTACGTGTGTGCTACCCTACCTTGCCTGAGGACTTGACCCCCTTCCACAGGCTGAAGTAGAGGATGAAGACCACCAACACCAGGCAGAGCGACAGCTGCCAGCGGGGACGGCCCAAGTCATGAATCCCCTCGCTTTCATGTAGATGGAGCACTCCACGCCTAAGCACCAGAGGGGAGCGGGGGTACAGTTACAGGAATGAGCCTTTTCCAGCTGACGTTAAGCATGGAGAGACAGCTGGCAGAGACACAAAGAGGCACGTCCTGTGTATACAGACGAGAGCTGCAAACAATCTCAAATTCCTGCGGCACAGATCACAGCGAACACTGACAGGCTGTGGCATTTCAGAGACCATAAAGTACTGTACTCAGACAAAAAACTAAGAATAAGAAAGTGATATAAATACAAAAGTCTTATTTGTTCACATTCGTTCTCAGCAGAATAAATACGACTATGGCCTCATCTGTGTGCTGCTGACAGATGTCGTACATAAATACTCTATGGACATACTGACCATAATACAAATTACACTTTCCCATCACTACACTTCAGAAGTCAGGAATGCTGACGGATTTGCTGGTTCTCCTTCTCCATCAGCTCTTGATTCCAGTATTTAATTGCATAGTACATCTCCACACTTTTCATGTTACAAGTTAAAATATATTTAGAAACCTGTAGACCTGAATCAGTTGAGAACTGGCTCTGCCTATCACCAATAGCATGACTATATTTTTGCCAGCTAATTTAAACAAACAAACAAACTAACAAACAAAGTGCTAAAGACACAATATGTCAAACAGCTAAAGACAATAACGGTGCAGTTTAAAAGTATAATTCTCTGCACTGTACATTGTTTATAGCGGCCATTAAAACTGATGTAATACAAGGTATTTAGTAGGCACTTAAGATTTAAGACAAAAATGTTGCTCTTCCAATGAAATCAAAAATAATATGGTAGGCGTGCAAAAGAAGGTGTAGGAGACACACTCACCACAAAGTGATGAGTCAGAACAAAGTCTGGCAGCACTTATTGAAAAAAATTAGAAGAAATCCTTTATGCATTTAAGCATTGAGCAGCCCTGGTCTCTGTCAGCAGCGCTCTTCCTGTCCGTGCGAAGGAGAATGTGTTCTTTGGTGTAACGCTTCAGGGACAGATCCACTCAGATAGGTGCAATCTTGAAAACTGTCACCTTAAATGCCCCACTCACAGGCGAACCAAGTCCCGCTGAATACCCGGAAGTCTCTCAGAAACGGACTTCAGATAACACTTCACATGTAAGCCAGAAAATCTCCTTAAATCAGAGGCTCTCCTCAAGTTATCAACGTCAGGTTTATGTAGCAAATACGCCAAAGACAATGAGAAACCACAGTGCACTTATGTATATTGGCTATTGTAGCCTAGTCTTTTAAAATGCAGCTCTTCAGTGTCTTGGCACACTACTATAGCTAACCTTCAATGAGCTTTAACACATCGGTTGCACCAACTTGCACCCCCTATACCAGGAGTAGCCAACCATAGTCCTGGGGGGCCCCAGTGGGTGCAGGTTTTTGCTTCAGACAATTTCTGATTTTAATTGAATCTTAATGTCAATTAAACATTGACCTTTTTTGTATAATTACAGTGTTAATCCAGTAATTCTCAATAAAATTTAATTGTTTTAAATAAGAATTTTAAAAGCATGACAAAGACTTACTGATGTTGCTTAATTTTTTAAGATATTACCTGCTAGTCATAGTCATATCAGTCATAGGAAAGATTCCTCAGCTTCTAGAACCTTCTAGACAATAATAAGATAGATAAGACACAATACAGACAAATGACTGTTTTGACCACTATGTTCAATGTTTTCTGACTTTCCAGCTATGGAGCAATTATATACGGTACCCCTTGACTGTTTGTCTTGCTACAGGAGGCCACAAACACTGGCCTGTGGTCAATTAATTATTCTGAGCTGCCTGTATTTAAACTGTCTGCTGCAGATTTTACTCATGTGCCTGGGTTCTGTTCACAGATAGGCAATGTACCTGAGACTGCCTCCTGTCTACATACGAACCAAACACTCATTAGATAAGTATTCTGTTCTACGGCAGGGCATTAAATCGTGCCTTTAATGTCATCACAATGTAACTAAATGTTTCCACAAGACTGGTAGTCAGTCTCAGACACTGATGTAATACCTACAAATTACACCAAAGTTCCTGTAAATGTAATTACACCAAAGATATTGTACATGCAATTATACCAAAGGTACTGTAATAGTAATTTGGACTTTCTGTGCCAAGTTCAACACATGGCTCACCAACGGCTTTTGGATCATGTTACAGTTCGCCAATGTTTCAGCAAAACTGAATGGATAAACCAGGCACAAAAAAAAAAAAAAAAAAAACTGAGTCCACTTCAGAAAATGAACACCTATCATTCTGCAATGTTTTTATGATGTGTGAATTGCCAGACCAGTTTACAGCCTGTAGGTTGCAGCCCACTGGATGAGGAGGGACGCCTGTGGACACAGCTCACTCCTTACTCTGTCTCGTCTCACGGTCTCCTACAGAGTCTGAGCAGGAGCAACGACTCCCACACATTCCCCGCCGATTGCATGTACCAAGAAGTGCTAGAACTGTTATTTCATAGAGGACAAGTGTTTGGGATCTCAAACACTGAGCTAAGACAAAAAAAAATAATAAAGCGGGGCAGATCATTATTGGGTCTGTCTGGTCTGGCCACAGCTTCCTGCTATGATGTTTTTCCTTGTCTTTCTTACAGGTGACCCTGTGTCACATCTGGAGCAGTTCAGGTAGCTAGCATGCACTGCAATGCTTCAAAGAGCCAAGATAACGATTTATTAGTTCAGAATGTGGAAAATCTAAATAAGCAAGGGTTGATGTTTCTAGACTTCAGGCTAGTCAGAAATACATGTAAACAGAAATTTGCCCTTGAAATCAAAAACAGCATTAAGGCAAGGTTTTTAACTGGCCTGCACTCAACACTGACATCTGCATTATCCCAGTTGTTTAGAAGGACAACTTTTCAGGTGCAAACTTCCATTAGATACACCATAGCTAGAGCTCTTTGGGACCCTTATGGGATGTTTGAGACAACAATCTTCAGTTTACAGCTCCATCTACTTAGCCTCTATGTTTCATGCATACTGCAAAAGGTCTTCCCAGCTGAAGAGTTGTTAAATGGAGGTCTGTGTAATAAACGATAAGGAGGTCTGTGTAATAAATAATGATCCCTAATCCCACGCAATGTTATCCCTCTGTCGCCATTTTGTCACAAATGCAAAATTTTATGCAGCCCTTTCTCAACCTAAAGCAATGAAAATTAAGTTCTAGAATGATCCTGAAAGATATGTGTACTGAGCAGAGTAAGAGAAATTGTTTTCTTCAGGGTATGACGCAATACATTGTTCAATATTAGAAAACATCGCTCAGCCTGCTTTCCCATGAAGACACATTGTCATGGTCAAAGTTATGTATATAGCTGATGGCTGATCTGAACACAGGCATTTTACAGCACTACACTCTCCATGCAAAATTGTTCATCTTGGAAGAACATTTATCATGGAGTAGACAGGACCTGTCCTGCCCATTCCATGATGAATACCTGCCGTGTATCCAATAATCACGTTCGCTGCACAGCCACTCACTGCCACAGTACAGCTGTCAGTTATTAATTCATCTTCAGCTGCTTAGCGAATGCTTTTGTCCAAGGTGCCATGAATGTATAATGAACTTAATACTGAAATGGAAAGAGCTGAACACTGAAACAAGATGATGGACTTCAAAAGCAGAAGAGATGTGAGGACAATGGAGAGCAATAATCCATGACGAGCACATGCTGGGTTTTTCTATTTTAAATTCTGCCTACAGGATACTTTATCAGTAATGCACATGACTAACTGTTTCCCTCCTACTGTAAGTGCTTAATTACAAAGAAACAACATCAAAAAGAACGGCCACTATAATTTGTTACTTAGATTATCAGATAGATTAACCTATTGATTTTGGTGCTTTTTTATGATGAAATTCTTCAATGTTGTTCTTGAAAACATCTACCAATTCGTTCTCCTCGTCATCATCGCTCTGCATGTTTGGCTGAAGGCTGTGTTGCAAGTCATTTATGAACTATGCATATTTAAACACATTTTCAGCCTTTTACAGGACTTGAAGGCATCTCCAGGATCATCAGCGACTAATGTAGGGTCCAGAGACGAGTCCAGCATAGGGCTGTCAATCAACAATGAAAGGAGCAGGAGAACAGCTGCAGGGTCCAGCTGTTCTGCTCCAGGAGCACCGTCCTCCTAATGCCTCAGTGCCTCAGCTCAGTGTGTTCTGTGAGGTCTGGCAAGAAGATAAAATTGCTGCACTGAAGATAAGTGTCCTCACCTACAACTGGGGCACTCTGATTCCATCTTAGCTGGATAAATGTGAACGACAAAGCAGGAGCACCTGCCTCCATTCCATATGTGCCTTAGTGGTTAGTACTAGAGACAGTTAGCACTGCAGGTTCTGAAGTGTGCTGCTGAGGTGCGGTGAGCCCCTTAGTACACTTATATTGGCTTCTTTTGCCTGTCAAGCAGAGAGACGAGGCAGAGACACCATCATCTTCATCATACGTTTTTCCAACATTTTTCCACTAGGACCTGTGTTGCCAGTTTTTACCCAAATGCGACATTTCCGTAACTTCCTGTCCTGTGTATCCCTAAACATCAACCCCTTGGTTTTCATGTCATTGCAATGACATTGTCTAACCAATTCTGTGTAGCTAACCCCTTCAGTGGCTCCCACCCATCCATCATTTCTGCAAATTCTCAGTTTTCATTTCCATTAGAGCGTAGATGTCTTGAAGCAAACCCAACACAGGTTTCCTTTCAGTTTCACTTCAGTTGCTTTTCACTTAAACAGTGGGAGTAGATACTTAAATTTACTCTACCCCCACCGTAATAAAGCTATAACCAGCAGATCTGCTATTCCTGCTAAACTCAGCATGTCACCTAAATAACAGAACTTATTAACACACTCAAGTTCCATGCCAAGTCACCAAATACAAGGTTTCTGGTGTCAGCGTACTTCAGCTATAGGTCAGCAGTGCAGGTCCAGCAGATGAATAAGCAGCACCGTTAACGATGCCACATCTAGTATACATCCGTTTCTCATGCTTCCTACATTTGAAGGAGTTCCTATTTACTCCTTGAGGCAGAGAGTGTTCGCATAAAATGTCCTTTCTAAGAATTGCTTAGCTTAATCAGTTCCATGAGGTGAAGCATATCCACTAATGCTAATCATCACAGACAACGCTGTCTTAAATACACACCATCCCATAAAGACACTGCCTTCTGCACACCTCTGGCAATAACGCTGAGCAAAATAGCTTGACTCATGATGCAAACCCAAATGTGACGTGACCCCTGCCCGAACTAAGAGTAATCATTTTAATTCACTTACTTACTTTGATTCCTTACCAGCTGGGTTAGAGGGATTTATAAGGTTAATGTGGGACCTTTTGTGTTACACTAATGGAGAACAGCTGTTCTCCCTCAATACAGTCAGGTCTGTTCATTATGCCAAATATCCCCTACTCAAAGTCCCCCTGCTTATGTCATCGGCACACCTAACAGCAAAAATGGAAAATCACCAAAAACAAATAACTGGTTTGTCAAATTCAGTGTTATTGCAGTAGATGATTAATGTCAACATACAACATGTAATTTATTTTTATCACTAGCAAGATTTCTTTTGTAGTAAGTACATATAAATGTGTTTAGTTGTATACTGACTGTAAGTGGTAACAGTGTATAGTTTTAGGCCAGATCACAGACGTAGCTGTTTGGTCTGGATTTAAAATAAAAGAAGCAGTATAGAACATGACACATTTTTGCTTATTAAATACAGGATGTTTCTATATCCAGTGCATCTTAAACAGCTATAACGTTAGCATACATGTTACTTCCTGCCATTAGAGAGAAAAATGACACAAATGTTTTGGTAGTTGACACTTGTCACTTAGTATAAAGACTGCAGTCTTTCCCTTTTTAGGGCGTGAAACACACACAGGGATGAGTCATTAAAACATTCTATATATACAATATAAAAGAAGCCTTTGGTGAATTACAGCATATCTAACTGGTCAATTACAACTTTGTTCCTTTGTTATTCTGCAAATACCCAGACACAGATGTAGTATCTACAGTAAATCCAGTCCAGTCATGTCCTGTACTGCTGTGCTCAGACTCCTCACATAAAGTGTCCCTCTGCACGCACAAACTGACCCTGTCCTACAGCTCCAAGTGTCAGAAGGAGAAAGTGAAATACAAGCACATCTACACTTGGCTCATTTTAAGTTCTGGTCCAATACACAACCATCTGGTCCAATACGCAACTGTCTGAGCAATGTCATATGGGATCACTGGTCTTTTAAATCTCAATTATTCAGCAATTTAATAGGAGGGGGTTTGCTCATTTCATAAATATAGGCACTATAATCTAGAGATCTAACTAGTTCAGTGAAAATTACTCATCCTAAGTGATTATTGTTACAGAGGAGTCAAAAACATGCAGGTCAGCAACCGGAAGGCCAGACCATGGAGACTAATTACATGTTAAATGAGGACATTCCATGCATTTTACTATTTTTGATGGAACTTTTAGTGTACATTGAATGTCATTCATGTACTTCTTGTAATGTTTATATCTATTGGTTCAGCAATTGCAGTCAAGAGCAGAAATATAAAAGGTTATTTGCTGGTTCATAAATACTCTTACCAATTAAAGTGACATTTAACAAGATTTTCAAATGTTCACATTTCTCGTTAATTTGTGTTAAATAGTTCACATTATAAAGCAACACGATCTTGATATCATAGTATATATATGCTGATATATAGATATATATACATTTACAAGGTACATAAAGATGCTATAAACAGGAGTTGCATGCTAACAGACATAATACAGAATGCTAACATGAAATTCCTGCTATAATATCCACCTATACAACCATATCACTGAGACTTGCAGGAGTTTCTGGGTTATTTAGAAAATTACACCTGCTTTATTCCTTCCCATCACACATGAGCTTACCTAACATAAAAAAAAAAATCAATAACAATAATCATGCGTCCATTTTTAATAAGTGGCATTACTCTGTTCAACTAGCTGACCAGCAGGAGAAATAAGGCCCTCATTGCAAAAGCTGGGAGTAATTAAAGGCCGAGAAGCCAAAACAGACTGATTTTTATGGATCAAACACAGTCCCCACGATCTCATCCACATTGGTGTAGCTGCCAGGCTGCCCGCAGCTGACTCATGACTGTCACAGAGGGCAGGGCTTTCCAGAAGTGATGATGAAGAAGGCCATTTTTCTGAAACTGCATATTTAACCCACAGGTTTAATGTCTGCTCTGCTGCAGAGCTCAGTACATACAGTGTCGCCTCATCACACGCTTTCTATTTATTGAAGATTTGTCTGATTTATCATGTGGATTTCTGTGTGATTATATGTTACTATTCTAACTGCACTTACACTGGACACTAAATGTCCACTTTCATCCTCTCCCCCCAGGAATGGCAGCAGCAATTACTTTGCTCTTGAGACCTCTAAGATCAAGACTGAATAGACAGGCGGGATACAGCACTATCGAATCTACATACGTATAGTCATCTATTAGTCGTACTGTTAAACAAAAAGACAAGTCTGCAATGAAGACGAAAAAACATGGTTTACAAAAACCGGTTTGACACCATTGTGGCAGAGCATCTGCCTGTCTGATCACCATGCCAACAGTGGACCCATAGGTTTACCAGTATCAGATGGCCAATACACAGGTTACAGGACATGCACTTGACACAATCTTGGTAGGACTAGGAGTGTAGTGATTAAAAATGGGAGGTCTGGAAACGCCTTGCTGAACTACATCATCACCCTTGACCTCTGACCCCTGCCAAGGAGAGCCCTACTAAAACTGACACAAAGTGGGAAATGTTTGTCTGCTTTAGTGTCGAAGTCCTTCTTCATAGCCTGTCTCACAGGTGGCAGGTGTCTGGTTCGCGCAAGGGGTGACAGCAGCAATTTGATTGATGTTGGGCAGGCAAGGTAAAAACCCAGAATGAAGGGCGGGGGGTTGCCGCATTTTACTGAGAGGTATTTTTGAAGGTGGTGTGAGGCACAGCACCCTGATTCATTAGGTAGGGTTTAAAGCTATTGCAGGAACAAGGAGCTCATGTCATTACAGCAAAGCAACAGCGCAACACGGCTGAGCTGCTGCTGAACGTTGTTCTCTTTCTCTTCTCTGCATTGTTGTTTGGGCTGAATGACTCTACATTGTCCTATTCATTCGCTAACTTCCTCTGGGGCTGCAGGAGTAATGCTCATACAAGCGCTAGAAAAATTATCGTTCTTTGAAGCACAAGCGGATGTTTTTTTTTTCCATGTTTACTTCAAACACGGACACTAAGCTTTTTTACATGCCTGCTGCACATCCAATGAATGGAGAAGGGTGGGCTCTCCTTAGAATGCCAGGATACAGCACAGGCGTTCTGATGCTGATGACCCATTTTCTTGCATTACAATGACGCTCTGCCTTTGTGTTTCCAGCAGACATGGGGAGACACACAATCCATGTTACACTAATATCCGGCATGTAGTCATCCCAAATTTTGCACACACGTATGTATAAGAAGATGGCTGTGCAGACTGATATTTATCATTAAACCAACAGGGGTAGAAACATATCCTGATATTTTATTGGTAATAGTATTAATGATCTGGAGCTGTTTCAAGGCCTTGATGAGAGGTTAATTAATTTAATGCTACCTAATGTACTCACACAGTAAGGCCATTTAAGTGTTATCAAGATTGCACGGTGTAAAGCATTAACGATAAAGGAGAAAGGTAGCAGATTACATAACTACCAAAGACAGGTTTTGTTTCCAAAAGAACAAAGATAAGCTTGGTGGGCTGCTACAGCCCATAGGCTGATAAAATGCCAGGCTACTGGTGCATCTCAATATGTTATAAACGTGCGTGAAGTTTCTGAAACCCATCTGCTTTCACTGAGATAATTGTGATCAGGGGCACCAGGGCCACATGGAAGATTATCAGGTTGCCTGTATGGGACCCTGTCAATCATGGGCCCTGGGAAGTACACTAGGTTTCCACTCCTCTACAGCATCCCGATCATGGCTGTTGTTGTGTGAGCCTTGTGTCGAGAACATCATCAAGCAGAACCGGCGAGCTCCAGAGGACACAAACGGAGCCGAATGCTGTGCGTCTCCTAAGGAAACTTGTTTTGTTTGCGACAACATTCTGCAATGATGCAGATTTTGAGACGACAGTCTACCTCAAGGTGACTATTCAGCAGAGGCCATGACCTGAAAACATCAGCGTCTAATTAAAACAGCGCCTTACCACACCATGCCCACAATGCCCGCTTCACAAACACTCCACCAGGCATCAAACGCATCTTGTCTGATAAGGCCAAGGACAGGGTCTGTGGCTGTACCTTTCACTAATCTAACCTGAACTTCTTAAGTAAAAATATCCACATCTACAAAAGACATTGAAAACTGCACACTCACAAATCTAGGAAAAATGTAATTAGCCTACATGCGCTTCAAGATGTATCACTGTATACAGTATATTCTACAGCAAAGGGAGAAAAGAATCTTCAAAGGTCACAAAAGAAGGGAATAACCCACTGTCAGTCACCAGCTAGTCCCACCTACCCACACAGGCTTTGTCCAGTCATTATGGCTTCTATCTTGTGCTATGCCATTCTGTAGCAAGAACACTCACTCATAGAATTCGGCAGCTGGTGTGTTCTTGCATTTTGAATACACGGTACCGTTGCCCAGACAGGAGGCACCTCCAGATGTGGGGTCAGAGCAGTTTGGGCTGTTCCAGGTGTTTCCGCAGCCTAGCCATGGCAGATCACTGGTGAAGGAGGAAAACAGGTAGTAGAGGGACCAGGCGATGATGACGTTGTAATAAAAACCCACATAGAGCGCTATGAGGATTACAGTGTAGCCCACACCTGCAGAAAGAAGGGACAAGAATGCATACATTTACACATACATGCAGGTCAAAATCATGCAAGTGACAGAAAAAAAATACCTGCACATAAGAACACCCTTCAAAAACCGCAAACAAAGAAACGGTCAATAATGAATAAATCATAATCTGCACAAAACCTGACCAAGTTATACACACACACACACACACACACACACACACACACACACACACACACAGTGTCATATATTCAGGTCAAATGAAGTACAGTCTTACTAAATACAAACCTGCAATATACCAAAGGTTTTTCAAATGTTCTGCTCATAACACTCTAACATCATAAACATGCAATACTCAAAATTGTGAAAACAGTATTGTACAGGACCTTAGGTGCTGTATAAAGATACTTGTGAGCAGGAAGTGCTGCCTTACAAAACTATCACATTTTCACAAATGCCAACTAGCACAAATGCAATTGACAGGTCTGTTTCTTGCCTAAGCTTGACAGTGGAGATTTACTCCAAGCATAGCAGTCTGGTTATTAATGTATTGAATTACACACACAGGCTGAAGTGTACATAGTGGTCATAGACCAACCCTGCTGACAAAACAGAAGACTAAATTTAACTGCCTCCCAAACTAAAGCTACTAAAAGTTGCTTAATGCTAATCTGCATGCCAAAGTTTCTTTCCTATATGATGCACCTGAATTTTTCAACGTAAAAAGCCCCTGAGAGTTCCTCCCTGGAGCTCAGCATCCACATCATGGCTATACCAGTTAATGCACCCTTCTTTCAGCTCCTTACCTTTGAACATGGGGCAGATCTTCCACACTGTGGCAGCTCCCTCTCGGTTGTACTGGCCCAGGGCAAGCTCCATGTAGAAGAGTGGCATCCCAGCAATGAGCAGAAACAGGGTGTAGGGAATCAGGAAGGCACCTGCCAAGGTGAGACACGACTGTTTAACAATCAAAAGAACTAAGAGACAGCTACAAAAACACGGACACCTTTCAGTATTAGCCTGCACCCAGACAGTTCCAGCCATGATGCCACCATGATCCAGACAACAAAAAAAGAGCGTGAAAAACTGTGACTTACTATGAGCTTTGTGACCGTCTTACAATGAGCTGTGTGACTATGTCTTACTATGAGATCTGTGACCGTGTCTTACTATGAGTTCTGTGACCGTCTTACTATGACCTCTGTGACCGTGTCTTACTATGAGATCTGTGACCGTCTTACTATGACCTCTGTGACTGTCTTACTATGAGCTATGTGACCGTGTTTTACTGTGAGCTGTGTGACCGTGTCTTACTATGAGATCTGTGACCGTCTTACTATGAGTTCTGTGACTGTGTCTTACTATGAGCTGTGTGACCGTGTCTTACTATGAGATCTGTGACCATCTTACTACGAGCTCTGTGACCGTCTTACTACGAGCTCTGTGACTGTGACTTACTATGATCTCTGTGACTGTGTCTTACTATGACCTCCGTGACTGTGTCTTACTATGACCTCTGTGACTGTGTCTTACTATGATCTCTGTGACTGTCTAACTATGAGCTGTGTGACTGTGACTTACTATGAACTCTGAGACCTTGTCTTACAGTGACCCTCTAACAGAGCGAAGGGTGAGGTCCACAGAGAGCTGTGACCATGGAACTGACTGCATTGCTTGAACTATTTACATAATCAAGCAGATCTTATAACAGAACATACAGAGTTTTTAACACAAGTGTCAGGCAATTGGAAGAATCCACTAATTTAGTTATGAATCGTGAATATTCTGGTTCTTATAAAAACTCACATGAAGGTGTGATGAACTAGGCTGACCTCCCTGCACTGTTGTATCATGTAACAGACATCTGGTAATTTCACAGATGTAAAAACTGAAGTCCATAAGTCCATGCTTAACATTCAGATCCTAAATAGCAAGAGTTAAATCCTAAACATTCGAAATTATAATTTATTTTGAATAACATCTTATTATTGAGGATTTATTTGTTCTTTTTTGAGGTAGGGTTTTAAGTGCCTCATATTTTTTAACATTGGTCATATATTTTAAGACATATTAATTTGCCACTGAATCCTATCCATTGTTGTGAAAATGCAGTAAATAAATGAATCAAAAATTATACTTAATCGTCAGATTCCAACATTTTTTTACTTTAAATAAAAAAAAAACAATTAAATATCATTTATCAAACTGATTTATGTTTAATACTGAGGTTGCATTTGAGAGAATTAACCTTGGACATTCAGATACAGCCTATTTGTCCATTTTCAGTGAGCTAGTTTTAGAAAACTTGAGAGAAAAATCACAATACCAGTAAATTTTTCTTTGATTAATAATTATGAGCTATATATTACTGAAATTAGACATATCTTACCTAAAACAATTGCATGACACCCGTATAATTTTAAAAACAACTTAAAACTCTAGTAAAATTTCAACATTATGTTATTTTAAAATGAAATACTGAATAATTACTATTACCTTCTATGGAATTTTCAACTGATACATTTTCATTCATTTTGCTTTCCACAGTAATATAAAATACACTTTATTTTTTTTTTTTACCTCCTCCGTTTTTGTAGCATAAGTAAGGGAATCTCCACACGTTGGCCAAGTCCACTGCAAAGCCAATGACCGACAACAGAAAGTCTATTTTTTTCCCCCATGTTTCTCGACTTTCTTCCGTCGCAGGTCTTGCCGGGCAAGTGCGGGAGCTCGGGGCGGCGATGACAGATGAGGTAGTGTACTGAACCCCGTTCTGGTCCTTCACCAGGATTAATTCCACCTCCTTCTTTTCCACATTAGTATATGGATTCAGTGGGGCCACCGATGACAGTTTGTGGTCTGATAGGACTTGGATGTTCATCCTTGCGTCGGTTGGCTTCGCGCTCTGACGGTTCGACACCGGCGGAGATTATGCTGAAGCAGATGTTCGTTACGTTAATTATGATGAACAACAGTGATGACGGTGATGATGGTACGGTGAAACACGGATCTGTTCAGAAAGTTGTTCTCCTTTGGAGACGTACTGTTGTTCCCCTTTTCTCAGCTAGGGGAAATGAAAGTTTTAGGTTTAAATTCCAGCTGGCAGGAATACACTAAAACAAGGATACCACGGGGAACTAAGGTTAACCTACAGAACCAAGTGCAGCTTTACATTTAAATGCAGTAAGTTACACCACAGCAGTAAACATATAGACACAGATGCTGCTTTTTGTGATAATAAAGTAATAATCAGGCTGACGCAAAACTCATTATCTAACATTTAAAATTTAAGAAATACCAGTAATGCAAACAAATTGGTTTTATTTACACATCTAGTCTTCATCATTATCAACACGCATACATATACTCGCAAGATTTGTGTCTTAGTTGGATATTACGTTGAACATTATTCGACAAAATAACCTTAAAAGCCGAAGTCAAACAACCCTAAGAAAAACACATACACAAATCCATCGTCGTTTTAAAGTTTGTCAAAACGGGACTAAATAAACTTGCACGTGCAGCAGGTAAGGAGAAACTGAAGTGGAAGCAATCCGTACTTGGCAAGCTGGAGAAAGCGCTCCATCATCCGCCGCTTGTGCGCTCCTGGTGAGACGGTGGATTTACTGCCCATTATGGTGGGACATCAAGGCGCGTCTGCTTGACAGGCTGCAGGCGATATAAATTCAGAGCTTTTAAATCGGGCTCTACTTGCTCCACGTGGTGTCTTGTAATTGCACAATATCTCCTCTCTCTCTCTCTCTCTCTCTCTCTCTCTTCAAGCTCAGACCCATATCCTGCCTCAGTTCAACGTGGTGCATCAATACTTTCTTATATAAACATGCCATGACGCGTTCAGCAAGAGTGTATCATGAAAACTCTATGAAAAGAATGCAGTTTAGACACACCATTTGAAAGTTGTGATAATTACTTTTGTGTTCGTAAATAGGAGACAGCTTTGGATATTCTTTGGGTCAGTTGTTATGGTAAGATAAAAAAATTAAAAAAAAAAACTATGCTACCTTCCTATAACTGGAGTACTTGGGGAATTAACACTTGTAGTAAATGTTTACTATATGATTAAATGGAGAAAAGAACATTTTCAGGAACATTGTACTTTCAACTTAATTTATCTGTTTCTTCTCTGTTGTTCTAAACATATTGAATTACTGTTTTCTAAGAAGCTGTAAAAGCACCGTGTTCTGTGTGTAATCAAATTTTTCACAATCTTTAGCCATGGGCTATGAGTTCTATTGGATATGGATGGTCAGACCATCAAATTAAAGCCAATGCTTGTCTTCTTAAAACTCTCCAGTGCTTCTCTTACAAAACCAAAAAATAATAAAAAAAGATGCATTTTTGATCTTCTGTTACAAACCCAGGTATAGGTCATATAAATGATGAAAATTAAACAAATTATTTTGTTTAGGCAAAGAAAAGAAGTACATTCAATCTCAAAGAAAGCAATCTCTGGGTATTTTTAGAGAACCATAACAAGGAGGTGTACCTAAAATTTATTTTCAGTCTGAAATACTGAATCTGGTACAAGTCTTAGCAATTAATTGTGAATAAGAGTTAATTCATGAACTGAGAGCAAATTAACTTCTGGGATATTATCAAACGTCAGAATAAATAAATGTTTTGCCTGTTTTATATCTAAGACATTTATTGTTAATCTTAGTATCCTGAGGTAAAGGCATTGAATTGAATATTCAGAGTTGTATGTTAGTCATTAGTGAGGTACAGAAATCAAGATAAATCCCTGGGGTAAAGGAATTTAACTGAATTTTAAGACTTTTGTGTTAATCAGCAGAGTTACTGAAATCAGGATAACATCCTGAGGAAGAGGATTAATTTTTTAGGCTTGCATATCAGTCAGCTGTGATTTGAAATGAATTTATCCCATTGTATTTGCAAATAACCCAAAACGATGACTGGACGCCATTTATGTTAGATGTACTTCATGTCATTACAGTGATATTCTGGTTGACCACAGATTCTTATATATCCTGCAGTGTCCAGTGCCAACCGTGCACACAGTGTTCCAGTGCAGGCAAAGTGCTGTCCGGATGTCCCTGTCAAACTGACCAATGGCCCTCTCATGGTTCACAACAAGACCTGGCAGTCATGGTCCGAGAGATGGACACAGTGCAGCGAATTCAATTAGACAAATAATAATTAAATTATAACATGATGTAAGAATCACAAAGTGAAACATTTTAACTGAACTCCTGGAACTCTGCCTCATAGCATTTCCTTCACAAATCCACAGCAGATGCACATGTAAGGTGAGGCTGCTTGTATGGAATTTTAACTGCTAAGAAACAGTCTATTTTGGAAGTTTATAACATTGTAATTTTCATAATACTAGACTCTGACTGAAATGTTTAGGGGAAAAAAATCTTCTTGCCTGGTATTCCCAAGGAAGTGTTATGTTTGTGACACAATATAGGATTCCCATCTTTCCAGCTACGCCGTGTTTTATATTTCCCATGTCTTTGTATAAGTCACCAGGGTTGGTACACAGCAACTCACAGAATCACATTAATTTTTCAAGATAATTAAATTTCAAAATGGGTCATTTTTTCAAGATTTATGTGTCTCTTTACATTAGAAGTTAATTTCTCAACATTGTTGTATGTTAGTTACCTGCTACTAACTGACAAAGTATGACAAAGTATGGCATGAAGACAGTATGTACTTACATAATCCATGGAAAAAGAAAACATTTCCTATATATAACACCTGCAGTAGTTCTGTACACATTTCCTGAAAAAATGTTTATTCATTATGCTCTTATAAAGATACAGTATAAAATTAAATTAGTTTAAAATTCTTCAGCCTTCAGTTTTATTCGACTCAGTGCAAGATTTATTCAGGTCTTCAGCATCCAGCAGGCTCTACGGCTTTCCAACAGCTTCTCAGCCTTCTCAACACCAACACGTTGGAACACCTCTTACATAAACGTGGTGACTTTGTTTCATAGGCAGATATTTCTACAGTTTTAGATCAATAGATCCTATACTGAGTACTAGAAGACTGTAGAATAAATTCTTTTTTCATTTGTATGACACACTACTTTTGGGGATCCAGTTCTTCCTTGTAATGTTGAGATCAGAAATTGTTTCTCATTTTATAATGTTTTTATGGTCTCTAAGAGGTCCTGTAAACCTACCAGTATATTGAAATCATGAGACAGGCAGCAACTATTGGCTAAGATCCAGACATGACGACCAAATTTGTTTGTTCAAAATTCGATAAAAAAACTTATTTTATGTGTTAAATGTGTGTATTCAGAGCCATTACATATCCCAGTTAAACCAGTGAAAATATATGTAAAACCCAAACCAGTTTAAATGTAATTGTTTTTCTCAATAAACAAACTAGTCAGCTGTGAACCTGCACATTCAGACGATTAAAGCAGAAATACGGACGCACACTAACACCATCACTGTTTCCTCGGGAGTAAGTAAAGTCGTGCACATCAGATGAATTATTAAGCATGGTCTCTGCATTAATACACGTGATATGTGGATTAATTAAATTTATAAAAATGTTTCCATAATAAAATACAGTTTTGGACATATGAATAGCAATATAATAACCCTGTACAATACTTTTATTTCTAAAAATAATTGAAAATCACATTCACAAACTCAGATAGATTGCAGAACAAAACAGACAACGTGCCTAGAAGATCCTAGGGAAGGTGGTCTCTATGGAGTGAGATAAAAACATCAGATATCATCATCACCAGATGTGTCTAACCAAGAAGACGGTGTTACCCTGAGCCATGTCCTTCACCCATCCTGTCCACATCACATCTCCATCAACATCACAATTTCATCACATCTCCAGTCACATCACAATTTCTACTTATTACTGCAACACCCTTATACTACAGTCTAAAATGTGCACATTTGTAAGGCTGTGTGTAGAGTGTTCCACTACATATAACAACAGTGAAATGGTTCTTATAAGAAGCCGGAAAGGTGAACTATATTTGAACAGTCACGACTCTTAGAAACTCCCTGTTATCCATGGCAGGAAGTGGAGTGGTTAAACCAGAAGTGCATGACTGGATTGCAGGCTGTCTAGCTTCAGTCTTTTCAGAGGAAAGGAAAAATAAAATTAGCTAAGAGCCTCACTACAGTTCTCTTTATTCCTTACCTATGGAGTGAAGCCTTGGGCTGCTTTGGGCTACTGAGTGAAACATCAGAAGGTACCATGACAGCTGGATGTGTGGCATGTGCCCACATCTGTCCATGCTATCATAGAGGGGCTCTTTATTTAAGTGGGGGAAGTGGGTCTTTTAGAAAAGTAGGATGGTGCAGGCATGGTGGGTACTGCTAACGCCTACTTTGTGACCTACTGGGCATCCTCTGCCTATCTTTGGATCACCTGTATCAAACATTTTCCACTTAAGGCAACATTGTGCAACTGTAGCACTAATCGAAGCAATGATTATATAAAAGAACGCAAGTTGATGTGCATGTCAAATAAAGCCATCAAAAGACAGTGTTAAAAAGAATACAAATTCTGCTTGGTACATGTCCATAAGTAATAACTGTTGCAATCGTTTCAGGCCTGCATTTTTTGCTCACTGCTGATGAAATTTTGCATAGCGGTTCTGCACTGAAATGCAAGTGTATTTTATTCTGCCCTTAAAGCAAGGGTACCTGTACCAGTCCTAGGTCTCTACTCAAGCCGTTCCTTGACAAGCATGGTCCTGATGTACTGTTCTCAGGAGTGCCCAGTACCGTCCATCTGCCTCTTCCAGGACACATTTGTCCCAATACCATAGGAAGCGCTTTCCTGGCCGGTCATTGTGTAGCAGATTTTATGCTTCATGATGACTTTGTTTTTTCGCTTCAAGACAACCTTGTCTTTCCTTTTTATTCATCAGTGATGACTGTGTACCCAGCCAAGCTACCTTGGCCTCACTATCTGTGCAAAGTTGATTTATCTTCTCAAGTACAATTTCCATGTTTATACTGCAAAACCAGTTAGCAAAAGAGAGCATTTGAATGAGGCTGTCTGCAGTAGTCTTTGGAAAATATCACATTATGTTGCCATAGGCTATGATATCTGACTTTGCTGTAGTTAGTGGGCTTATACGTAAATTGTAGCGCACAGTGAGTTTGGAGAGAGTTTCATACTGGGGGAACACAAGTCTACAAAGTAACAAAACTATAAAAATATAGCAATTTTTTAAACATTGGGGGCTTGGATTATATGCCCATGGATAAACTGTTTCCTAATAACATGTTGCTAAAAATTGTTACAAAAATATTCATCTGTAAATAACTAACAAATCTATGTTTTTCTCAGTATAAAATATATTTTTTCTTCTCTTTTTCTTTTCATGGCATAGAAAACAAATCAAAGGGAGAACCTTATACCTTTTCATTAAATTAGCACACCAGGAACACCCCTCCACTCTGCCTTTTGTTAAATCACTGCATTTTGCTTGCATGCCTGCAGTTTGCATGTTGTTCCTGTGTTTTTTTTTTTGAGTTTCCTCCAGTTCCCCCCCACACAGACCAAAGAAGTGTTGTAGGCCGATTTGTTTCAAAACTGCCCTTACCATGTGATTTAGTGTGTGAGTGTGTGTGATTATGTCCAGGGTATCCCTGGCCTTATGCCCTAAGGTTACTTGGAATAGGCTCCTTGCCCCTTCGCAGGGGTGTAGGTCATAGGGGGAGGGGGGCAGAAACTACACAATCCTCAGTAATATAGACTGTTAAGATATAGTTATATAGATGTCCCCCATTCTTTAGCGGGAAAAACTATGCCATTGCCCCCTTGTAACCCTGTATAAGATTAGGATATGAAAAATGATGGATGGATGGATGGACATTTCCCTGCGTCTGCGGGTTTGTAATCAGAACTTTATGCAATAAAATCACATGGGAAGTTTTCAAGAACAGGATACAGCTGTGAGTCCAGGGCTACCACAGTGTTGATTAGCCACACGTGCTGTTACTGTTGACCTTTTTAATGTCAGGTGATGATGAGCCTCCTTGTTTACTTTATAACGTCTGTCAAGCAGGGGATAATTGGCTCGTTTTAAGGACCTGGTGGAATAAAACCCGATTAGCAGCACTGATTGGCCACGATCTGACTAGACAGGCTTTCCCGAGGCTGTGCTGAAATGGATACAGCAATATCGAGGCTGTCGTGAGGGCAACACAATGAACAACAAGCTGACTTAATTGATTACCTCTAACCTTATCAATTCCCATTAAAATGAAATGGGGGTTTCTCATTTGAAAAGGTTAAAACGTATTGCACAAGGAAATCGGAGTCCATAATGGCAGGCTGTCTAGCAACAGAAATTTAATCAACTTCAATTGTTTATTGTAAATGTGTGGGGAAACCTGACCTAACGCTGTAACACACACAACGTATCAAAATTGCTATATAAGATTAAAAGTGGATCTCAGTATTAGCCACACATCGCCCTTACCAAATTTCAATTCTATCATACTGCTCTTATTTAAAAGCTATGCAATTCTCCATATGTGCAAGAACAGACTTAAACAACACATACCAATTGTCTTTTCCATTAAAAATGTTTGTTCTTAATCAGCACAGCAAATATTTTACCCAAGAGAAGATGGCATGGTTACTAATGTGTCATTTACAGCTGAGCATTTGACAGTTGTATTTAAGAAACATAATTTCATTAGTGAGAGTAACCAGAAATTGAATATGCATAATTTAAAATTTTTGATTCATTCTTATCTCTATAGCAAACAGGATGTCCTGTGCAGCTGTCAGACTGTACATTGTCTCACATTCTTTTTCAGTAATTGTAAAATACTGAAGGGAGAATAGAGTCTATTATTAATATATGAAAACACATAAAAAGTTAATATTTCTGTATCAGTGCTCCTGGCCCATTGTTCTTTCTGACTTTCCATCAGTTTCACTTTAACACTTTTTATTTTGGGCTAATACAAAGTTTTCCTTTGCTTTACACATAAAAGCAACTGTACGTATAGAGGCACTAAAATAAAAGCAAATTACATTGTATAATAAGAAAGTACATGTGACCATAGAAAGGGAGAACTGGGTCCAGAGCACTGCAGTAACAATCAGAGTGTGTAGCTCCTGATTATACCTTTATGACAGTGCTGTGCTGTACTTACTTGCTCGGTGGTTTGTCCATTCAGGCACCTAGATGACCCCCTTGCATCAGTACAATCCCAGACCCGGGTGGGAGGGACAGGGGTCTGTCTATTATGGGATGCACACAGATTTGGCCCTTGGCCCTTGGTTGCTTACACACTCAAACAGATGTGGAGTTGTGAAACAGTGAAGGGCACTTACACAATTTGTACAGGCACTGTGAATATATCACGATCCGTGGATATTTACTGCCACCTATTGTTAATGTAGAAAAACAGCAAAACTGATAGGTGGCACACATACCAGTATTTATTTACGCATATCCAGCCAGTGTACTTACAGACCAGTGTCCACAATCATAATAGATTATAAGGCATGAGTATGCGATCATAATCTTGTCACAGCAAATAATCTAAAATATAGTAGAATACAAATTCTAGAAAATAAGATTTTAAATGAGGGTTGAACTGCATATTTAAAATATAGATCCCTTATTGGCTGGGTTGCACCATGTTCAAACCAAATATACACAAATACCAATGGATGTGACTCCATACATAAATCATTCCTATTTCTTGGCAAAGATGCTCTTTCATTTAAAAAGTGCCAATTTTCACTTAGTTTGGATATGAGTGAAAATTGGCTCAAAGAAACAGATATATCAAGATACATTCAAGATACATTCAAGATACATTCAAGATACATTCAAGA
>JABJVR010019344.1:0-38119 GCA_025773905.1 Chitala chitala | reverse complement strand
GAAAATTGGCTCAAAGAAACAGATATATCAAGATACATTCAAGATACATTCAAGATACATTCAAGATACATTCAAGATACATTCAAGAATCACACAAGCACAACCTGACATTTAAATGACCAACTTCCATATTTAGCTTCTACCAACGAATGGTCATCTTGTAAAGTGGAGATTTATTTCATGTAAATTCCTTTTGCCATTTGTCATAGCGAATAGAGCCGGGAAACTGTAACAGGGTTAAAACAAAGAGCAGCTGAAGCAGTGCAGCAGGAAGCTGAAGCCACTGAGCTTCTTCCTCGAAAGCTGTGGCGCACATGGATAAATGACTTGAGAGGATTGCTTGTACGCGTTATTGTGACTTCAGGTGCCCCTGGGAGGTGGTACAGATTAAAAAGCAGAGAATAAAACGTACAATTGTGTGTGTGTTTGTGTCTTTTGTCAGTATGTGAATGAGTGAGAATGGGCATGTCAGTGTGTATGTGAGGATGTGTGAGTGAATGTGTGTGTGGGGGTATTCGTGTGCATGCATGTGTGTGTGTGTGTGTGTGTGTGTGTGTGCGCTTGCCTAGAAGAAGCAGCTGGGTCATGATGACCTGAAATGACACAAGTCCTAAGGATGAAAATATCTGGAACAATGTCCTCAATTTAAGTCTAAATAACATTCTTCAAGTAGGGCATGTCTTACTGGATGGACAAGAGCGAGGCCAAACAGATCAAACAGCTGAGGACCATCCAAACACAGGACAGGGGCAGGAAATCTCTCCTCCTAATCCCACCAAGGTCACCTCCACCTCACTGCTATCCAAGCAGGGCACACTCAGTCGCCTTTCTTGTCTGAGTCTTCCTGCGTGTTGCTGGGTTTGACGCGGTTTGTGGGTTGCCTGGGCTCTGGGCCCTGTCTATTCAGGGCCTGGTATCGCTGCAGCTCCAGGTAGGTGGTGAAAAGCTTGGCATATTGTGGGTGAGTGAGTGCAAAGGCCTGGAACTCCGCTGGTGAACAGTACAGACAAACACACCTTTAGGAGACTGCATGTATAAATGCTAACTAAAGTACTTTACACTAACCACAAAACAGGACAGTACACACTAACGGATTGATTCATTTTAAATTGGGGTTGAACTGCATATTTAAAATATAGATCCATTATTGCCTGGGTCCATCAAATACAAAGAAACACTGAATGCAATAAACATTAACAGAAAAATAAATACTTTGCTAGCTTTCCATAAACAGAGCACAACCACGCTGCAAGTCTATTAAAGTTAGCAAAAATAAAACTTGAAAATCCACCTTTTGCATGTCACTGACACTGACCCAGGGATCTATAGATAGTTTTTCCTCTTCTCAGGGCCCCCTGGGACTCCATGGGGGATCTGGGAGATTACGCACCATAAGTGATGTGGCCGGAGCCATCGTTGTCAATCTCCCTGAAGAGCACGGACACGTCCAGGTCAGGCACGCCCAGGGCAGACCGGATCAAGGCTGAGAACTCATCTTGCGTAATGCTGCCATCTTCATCTATATCAAAGAGCTGGCAGAGAGAGATGGAGAGACAGAGTCATCTACAGAAGAGACACAAAAAGTCTGTAGAAGAAAACCCTCAGGTTCGTTTGGCACTGAGTATGCATTTCCAATGCAATTTGAACAAAAAAGGGTATGGAGCAGTTGGCTTTAAAGGCCCTGAGTGTGACCCCATCTCTTGTTGCACCTGGAAGGCCATCTGGATGGTCTCCTCTGTGTTTGCTGGCCTGCACAGCACAGTCACTCCAATGACGTACTCTCTGAAGTCAATGGTGCCATCTCCGTTCTATAGAGAGAGGTCCAAGAGAAGCCCCAAGGGATCCCAGGTTAAATAAATTGTACAATACTAAATGCCTACAATCTGAATTAACACAGCATGCAACAAAATCACCATGGAGAAAACAAAGTTTGGCAACAGATGTGCTAGACACAAAATCGTATAAAAATGAAAGTACTCAGAGAAAGACTTAGGGCGAATGCATCAAATAAATATGACCAGAAAAGTACAATTTCAAAATTTATCTTGAAACGGGGCCAGTGAGCTCTCTATAGACCATATTCTGAAACTTCTCTCAGTTAAAAAGTTATGATGTAACAGTAAATTAAGGGCATAAGAAAATTCCTCCTTGTTACCACTAGAGGGGGATGTTTGCCATTACTCACTCTGTCAAAGAGAGCAAAGAGGTCCTCCAGGGGTGGGCTAACTGGCAGCTTTAGAAACTGGGCGAACTCTTCAATAGTGATGCGGCCCCCCTCACAGGACCGGGCAATGGCGCCAAAGCCTTCTAACTCCATCCTCACATTGTCCCACTTAAGGCTGCAGAGCAGATAAGGCAACAGATTGCATGCATGAATGCAGGAAAACACCTTTGTTCCCATAATAAATTTGCATTCTGGATTCTTTAAAAACCACGGAATTCATTTGCATTTGATTTTCCTGATGCTATCAGATGGTACTGTACAGCAGTGACTAGAGCTTTCAAAATCCCAGGCGAGTGGATCTATTGTGCACTACCAGTAAGAACAAATAAAGATAATTCCATTGGTTACTATTTTCATCTAAAATACCCGTTTCTCCCACTGATAGTTCACAAGGTCACTGAACTGAAAAATGCAACGAAGAACACAGCATTCAGATGAATTCACAGACTGAATTGGTAGCACAATGGTAAGTGTTACTAAAAGCATGGTAACTATAGAATTTTTTAACAATAACTTCAGTATATACATACAGTCTACAGAGATGACAGACTGCAGGAGACAATAATAAGATTCAAAAACCAGACCCATGAAGTTATCTGAAGGTACCTGTCAGAACGCAGGTACCTCCTAGGGACTTTAAAGTGGAACATGTCATCTCTAATACATCATCCAATGTACAGTACAGTGTAAAAAGAGAAGAGCAAAGTTATTAAGATGTGCTTTCTCTGTATTACAAAGACTTGTACAGATGCAAATGTATATGTATCAACACTAATCTGCTTCTGTGGTAAGGCACAGGCCCGGAGGCTGGCTCACTTTAGCTTCCGACTGATCTTGGTGAATTCCACAAGACCAGCCTCCATTGGCAGGGTGAGCTCCCCTGCTGAGATCATCAGCCGGCAGTCCTCGTAGGTGTGGTCTGTCACAGGGACGCAGAGGGCCCTGAGGCAGTGCATGCACGCACGCACGCACGCACACACACACACACACACACACACACACACACGGTCAAACAGAGACACCCAAATGATGTTAGTCAAAATTTAATGAGTGACAGGCAGACGCACACAAATACAGAAACACAGGGATTCAGACTAAATACGGCATTGCTCTGTGTAACGGTCTGCATGTTCCTCAGCATAAGAAGCTGGCTCTTACGAGGCCATGACGCTTCGCACGGAGTCTGCAAAGAATGCAGGGCTGGACTTCTCCATCTCTCCCGGGGTCTCAGGAGGCAGGAACTGAGCAGTCAGGAAGGAACAGGTAAGATCTCACCTCAGTACAACTTAATTTACATGTTTATGGAAGGAATCCACTCAATTACTTTGCACATTGTGCTTTAAAGGTACACTTCAGTGATAATACCCTCAATACTGCCAGTACGTTGGGTACGTAGAATTCAATGCTGTTTCCCACCATATAAGACACTTATAAACAGGGATGCTCCTATACCCTAAATAAACAGGGATGCTCCTATACCCTAAATAAAAACCAGAATCAGGTTCATCCATGTTGCTTCTATTACTGTACACTTCTTAGAACTAATTAAAAGCACAGCCTATGGCCAGCTGTGGACAGTGGCACTGTCTTTGTCTAATACACTTTGCTTCAAAAGATTTTAAATTGAAAACAATAAAACTTACTCCTTATCCTTAAATGGCCTCTTGTGTTAATTACAATATATAACTATGAGCAAGTTAACAGCCTGAACAAATATCTTTAAAAGTACAATACAAAAATTATTTGTTTGAAAAATACGCGAAAATTGTTGAAGGCTAATATGACAAGGTGATTTGCCTGCTTAAGGCAAGAGGAAACCATTGAGGCACATGATGACAAAACTGCGATGCATCTGTGCGTCGTGTTGCCTTCTAAAAGTGTGTGTATGTGCACATCATAGTAGTTACCAAATAGTCAAAATGTTTTCTCAGAAATTCCCTACTAATACATACAGGTAAAGTTGGTAGCTGGTGAAATTTTTTTTTTGTGTGGTATGATAAGACATGCCTGAGATGGAATGAGAAAATGGTCAATTTTGAGGCCACGAACATTGAAGTTCAAAGGACAAACATGTATACTGGTAACGTTACCTCGATTTCCACGTTGGTGTACAGCTGGCAGAGGGTTAGGAACAGCAGTGTTCTCCTGCAAAATGACAACCGCGTACAGGGGAAGACAGAAACAGGAAGTGAGGTCACAAATGGGGAACAAAATGGCAGGCATTAGAGAAACAGACAACAGACAGGAGTCAGCTGTGTCTGTCATTCCTGCTTTCACAACTGAGAGTATGTTACTCTGGCTGCCTTCCTATCGGCAGTCTGAGGAGCTGGGCTGTGTTGTGGGGTGCTTGTGTGTTTTTCCACTGCAGTGTTTGCTATACCACACCTTATCAGACTCAACAGCAGGACTAAACCATGGTTTTGTTTTAAATTCAACTGAAGATGGAAAAACTGGAGTGATGCAACAGCACTATTTTATTAGAAGTACACCAGAACATGTGTTGTTATGAAGAGAGAGAGTGAGAGTGGTGATAGTCTGTTCTATTGATTTAGCTGTGAATTGCCACTGTTAAATTTTGTAAAAAAAAAAACAAATACCCATTTCATTTATATTGACTTCCAAATTTTTTAACACAATGCTACAACTGGCAGAATGAAGAGTAGTGGACACTGAGCAGTATCGTCTGCTCCCACTGTGTTCAGCGTAAAAGCTGAGCCGTGCTGTTAGCGCGGTGTGGCTTATAAAGCCCACTACTGCAGTGTCAGGAGGACGACGCCATCTGTGGCTTTTCTAGCTGGGCCAAGTCTTGCATCATAGGAGTGACAAAACAACAAAAACGGAAACGTCACTAAAACGGAGAAGCAGTCACACAATTTCCCACAGCCAGCTTTCATGCGGAGGACATGGGATTCCCCTCTTCATATCACTTCCACTAACCGTGGCTTTGTTCACAGGCTCCACATCACAGGTCATGTGCACAAAGCTTCTGCTAACCTGGCTGAATTCTTCAAACTTTATTATTCATTACTCTTTAAAGGCCATTTTTAACAACAGCCAGTGAGTAAAATCAGCCAGGAAAGTTATAGTTAACCTGACTAGTCAGAGAGCTAACAAACCAAACCATCATTGTATTTCAGTCAGTCTGTATCGTGTTACAGGTTATTTCTCACAGCAAGGTAGATAACTAGGACAACCTGGTAGGGGTTTTCAGACATATGGGTCCTCTCAAGAAATGCAAGAGGAATTCATGGGATTGTGTGCTGTGGTGCACTTGGCAAAAAACCCACCAAGACCATGTGGGTAAACAAAAGCTTTTAAATGAGGCAGGGGAGTGTTGCTCTGCCTATAAGCAGCTCCTACATCCACAGTGATATATATGAGATGTATTTCTGTATGTACTGAAATATTTTATGTTATGGTGCAGGGGTGTGTAGAGATCTCTTCAGGGACAGGTGCTCTAGTGTACTCTGAGATGCAGTTTGGGGGGAAGGTGGCGCAATCAAACATTTTTCCAAAACATGCAAACACAATGAAAACTATGGCTCTGTAAAGCTCTCTCTAGTAAAAAAGGGGATGTTACTTACATAGAAGGGCACTTTCAACTATTACAAAAAAAGGGGGTGCCTGAGTATACAACCCCACCCTCTTCCCACATGCACTTTGTCACAGTGAAGTTTTGTGAAAAACATGTACAAAGGGAGTATTTAAAACAGTTGTTCTATTAGGTTACATGTAACCTTGGTGATTACTTAGAATTTACAAAAAAAACGCTAAACTCACTTCCTGAGCTGTTCACACATCTTGATATAAACTGTGACACATCCCAAGGTTGATACAAGGGTGCCAATAATCAGTCAGAAAGAATAGAAGTCGTTTTGTCTTTGTCAACACGTACTCACAGCTTGGGTCATTCTAACACTACCGCTCCGCCCCTTCCTCAGTTTACACCCTCGAGCAGCGAAGTAGCACCTCAATCCCTGGCATGAAACATAAAAAAATTATGCAGTCCAAGGTTTGCACTTACGCTTTCGGCCCCTGCCATGTCCAGGTCACCGTGTCCTTTATAAAATAAAAACAATAAACACACAAGTGTAGAAAGTCAAATTTATGCAAAAAATCCAGCTCAGTCACTGATAGCAACAATCCACTCGAATTAGTCTGACTCCGCATTGGGAGGATCAGACTTGTTAGTGGACGTTCTACTGGATGGATACGGACCAGCTTGTTGGGGTATCGTAGAAGCACAGGCTGGACTGGAACCCCAGGAATGAACGCACCTGTAAGAATGACGCTGAATCAACTCAGACAGCATGTAGCAGGCCTCTTAGTAAACATGTTCAAGTTATATAGTCATAAAAACAATACAGTTACACTCCCTTTCATTCATCAGTACCAGACATTGTTACTGACACTTAAACCGTTTTCTTAACCCTAAAGGCTTCCAGCTGCCTTGAAAGAGTCTGAAGAGTCTGACCCAGCATATGGAATGTCTCATCCTGCTGTTACACACAGACATCCATGTTTAAGTCCTAATTTTTTCTGTCATTTTGCTCGTCACCACATATGTGACTACACAGTCACAGTTTTTAAGGTTCTGTGCCACGTGTGCCTTCATAAATGACCCGGCACGTACGCTGTAGGTGCCAGCGTGGAGACAGAGCGCAGCTGTGCGTTTACTCATACTAGCTAGCTCATGTACTGCTGTTCACTGCTTTTCTACTCAAAGACTCTGCTGTCCTTACCACAGCCATACGGCAAAACAGGGTGTTAACTCTGTATACAAAAACCAATGAAAAGAGGCAAGAGTGGAAGGTCTGAGAATAACTGAGACAAAGAGGCTGTAAAGCAGTGTTATGATCCTTAATCCTGGGTGACGTGTCTTCACAGAGGAACAAGATGGATGTGCTCTAGGTCACTACAAAAATGTGCTTTGAGTACTGGCATGCAGGTATGATGATCTTTACCAAAATATGGTATCAAAAGCCCTTTCCTAGTTTTCCTAGTAATGTAGAGAATTCTCCAGATATTTCTTTAGTTAGAAAAAACTGAAGAGATTGTGTAGTTCTTTTTGTGAGTAACTACTGTTGGCTGTATATACAGTGTATATGTTACTAGAAATGTGTGAAATTAGGCGTTTTATAGAATGTCTAGGAAATCTACATAATACTGATAATGGGACGTCAATGTATGAAAAGTATTTCATGCATTTCCTATGCGTTCTATGCAATGGCAAACCAGCAAAGTATAAAACTACTGGTGTTTTTATTTCCACGTGGTGAGGCACGTGACTTTCGACTCTCGCCTCAACTGGAGAGTACTGAGTATTTCCGCATTTGCACTTACGTCAATAGTGGTCTTTTTCTCTTGTGTTTTCAGTAAGAAAGTCCTGTGCTTTATTTTGTATTTCTTCTTTTATTTTCACATACGTCTTTTCAATAAAGGCCTTTTCACTACTCTCTTTTCGTACTTTCTGTTCTGCATAATGCTTATGTTTTATTTACAATGCCAAGGGAAATTATATAACATTAAAATGACACAGACATTTTATGTTTGCTTAAAAACATCATGCATTCTATAGATTTCCAATACATTCTGTACAATTCCTGCTTTTCACACATTGCCGAGAACATATATGATGTGCTGTAACAGATGTCTGTCTGCTACTGGAGTCCAGGGCAGCTTCAGCCATTTGGCTCTTTGGGTGACTCAACCATCACTGAAAATCTTGAAAATGTACAACTGAAAGTACTTATGTTACTTATATGTACCTGTCAGGACCGGAGAGTTCCGTTTATGGACCCAAACGCAGACACATCAGACCAAATTGGGGTATTCAAAGGTTTACTTAAATACCACGGAGTCCTGGCAGGACAATACACATTGACACAGGCGATGCTGAACAAAAGCAAACTTTCAAATCGCTCACAATCAAGAGAAAACCTGTCTTGGTAAGTCAGAGCACAATGTGAAAAGACTTTGCTTGAACAGGCAAGGAGTGGGAGCACAGGCATTAAGTACTGGGCTTGATGAGGGAACTGGATGCAGGTGAGCGGGAACAGTGAGAGACCAGGGAAGGGGATGTGCAAAACCTGGACTGGAGCATCATGGAACAGGGACAAAACAGTGAGAGACCAGGGAAGGGGATGTGCAAAACCTGGACTGGAGCATCATGGAACAGGGACAAAACAGTGAGAGACCAGGGAAGGGAAACACTTGGACGAAACAGGGAAACCAAAGTCTAGACAGTAGAAGTGCTTGGCTGGACCTTGACAGTATCTGTATGTCTCTTCTCAACAGGAAACACACAATATTAGATAGCTGGTTAGTGTGAATACAGATCTTAACAGACATAAAGGCAGTTACCAACAATTTGTGTATTTCGGTCAACTTTTGTTTTATTTAGTTTGACAGTGCAAACTAAATAAAAACTAAGGGATACCACTCAAAACTGGCATCACTATCAATGATGCTCTATATGCAATGAAAAAGGGATGGAAATAAGTTTTATAACAGCACAGAAAACAGCTAATTACAGTGTTGTTGATATGTGATCTGTCTCAAATAGATAAGCTAAAAACACACTGCAACAACACACTTTATTTGCGACCAGAATATTTTTTAAACCACCAGCATTACTTTTACAGGCGCCAAACATACAGTGTATGGGCATAAACAGAAATCTTAAGTTTTGACATCATAATGATTACAACATTTAATATGCAGACACACAACATTAATCCCTCACCCAAATATGAGTATATGGACTTCACTGTTTTATGTTAGTTTGTATACAGAGTCTGATAGATGGTTTTAAAAATCATTAGTTGTTTTGATTGCTCTATGATTTGTGTGTCTACATCTGTCTGTTTCTTGTGTCTACAGGTCAATGTGACAGCCACACTAGTGGAGTCAAGCGGCAAATAGATAATTATGGTAAGAACGACACAAATTTTAGACAAGCTAATATTGTATATGTGTATTTTTTTTATATGCTGTACTTTTGCTCCTGTTTGGAGACTTCCAGACCAATAGCATACATCCATCCATCCATCCATCCATCCATTATCCTAACCGCTTATTCCTGGTGAGGGTCGCGGGGAAACCTGGAGCCCCATCCCAGAGCACATAGGGCGCAGGGCAGGGGACACCCAGGGCAGGGCGCCAACCCACCACAGGGCCCAATAGCATACAAGGCCTGTAAAATTTTCAAGTGAATTGGGACACTTATATGTTTCCTAATCAATGAAAATGGAGCAGCTGGTGTCTCTCAGGCAGCTGGGTGTCTATACAAACACTGTCAACAGGTCTTGGAAGTTGTCATGACAGGATTGTAGTCATTATACGGTAAATCACTGTATGGCAATGCGTGGGTTTTAACACTTAGTAAGTGAAAGACAGAAGGTCACAGGCTTAAGCACAAATGAAAAAGGTTTGCATGGGCCAGAGTGAGAAGGCCCGTGTTTAGCTGGAATCGCAGTAGCTCACCTCGGCACAACTTCCCACACTGCTCTTCAGACCAGTAAACGTAGTTATGACTGAAAATGTGTGGATGAATTCTGAAACTGTAACAGTAAAAACTGAAAAGACCTTACTCCAAAAAGAAAGACTATCAGGAAAAAGACCGCAGAACCACGGTAAAGTCCAAAAATCCTCAGAAATGCCAACACAACCCTAGGAAAAACGCAAAGTTCACAAATGAGAAAAAGCATGGATACGTGCAGAAGCAAACTACAAAGAGCCCGAGAGCTGATGGAAAAGCAAACAAACGTGAGAAAGAGGGGAGTGGAAAGCTTAGAACTAAGCCAGGTTACACAGAGCTATAGAACGGACAAAACGAGCACGTGGTCAGAATCAGTCAGCCTGCCAGCCATCTGTCCTGAAACACCAACCGGCATACTGACAATGCTGTTTCTCTACATACTGACAGTCCCGTTTCTCTACATATTGACACTGCTGTTTCTCTGCATACTGACACTGCTGTTTCTCTACATACTGACAGTGCCGTTTCTCTACATACTGACAGTGCCGTTTCTCTACATACTGACAGTGCCGTTTCTCTACATACTGACAGTGCTGTTTCTCTGCATACTGACAGTGCCGTTTCTCTGCATACTGACAGTGCCGTTTCTCTGCATACTGACACTGCCGTTTCTCTGCATACTGACACTGCTGTTTCTCTGCATACTGACACTGCTGTTTCTATACATAGACTGGAAAACATTTCATCACCTGGAGATTAATGAGACAACAGAAAGGATAAGAGAACACATCTATTTCTACCTGAACAAGTTTTACAGTTTCACAGTTCCAGAAGGATAGTATATTATTATTATTTTTAAATTTCATAGCACTTTATTAATCCCAGAGGGAAATTACATCTCTGTATTTAACCCATCCCCTGGGGGGAGCAATGGGCAGCCAGTCATACGCGGTGCCCGAGGAGCTAACATTTGAGTGGTTTGCTCAATGACACAAAAGGCTGGGCTAGGATTCCAATTGGGAGACTTCCACGTTAAGGCCTGATGTTCTACCCATTGAACCAAGCTGCTGTAACTCAGTGCCTGAGCAAACTGACTAAACAACTCATTTGATTTCTTTACCTGTGAAATTTTATTTTATTTTTTTTTTTCCATGGTGTTTCGCACCTGTCCCAATTTTTTAAACATGTTGCAGCCATAAAATTTATAATTGCATTTTGTAAAAAAAAAAAAAAAAAAGTAACATGGTCGATCAGTTTCAACTTTAAACATGTTGTCTCTGTGCTGTATTCTATTGAATATGTGTCATGAAGGATTTGTGAATTGTTGCATTTTGTTTTTATTTACATTTTACAAAATGTCCCCCCTTTTTTGTAATAACACAAACAGACAAAGTCGGGACGTGCAGAGCGATCTTGAGGGCCAGGTGCTTGAGCACATTCTAATATGTGATCCGGGGGGAGGATGGGTACAATTGAACACCTTTCCAAGTGAGCCATTTCCTAAAACACAAATGCAATAAGAAAGGTGGCACTGTAAAATCCTGTCAAGTATGAAAAAGGGAGGCACATCACTTGGATACAGGAGCACTTTCATCTATTAGAACAAAAGGGGAGGTGCCTGGGTGTCCACAACCTCCCCACCACACCCACACGTCCAAAACAAAAACATTGTTCAAAAATGCAAATGATTTTAAAACGGAACAGTCTGGCAAGCACACAAGCTGATGGTATGGAAGCTGCACTAGACGATGCTCTTCTCTGTCTCCTTACTAAACCTCCACAGATACCCTAGCAGCAGGTCTCAGTGCTGCATCAGTCTGCCTATTTACAGCAAAATTTCAGTAAAAATGACTGACCTTGGTTTATACAGTCAACGCTGATACTCAACTGCATATAGTAATCTTCACACAGGCACTGCTACACTGACTTATTAAACTTATCTATCCAAGTCCTTGAAATCCGTGTTAAACTTTGTTTAAATATTGTTATCTTCTTTCAGCTGGCTAGAAACCTCAATAAATTGAAAAAGAAAGAAAAAAAAAAAAGGAACTCCTTCTGAACGTTTTACTGCATGTCTCACTCTGCTTCCTGAACAAGATAATAATTTTAGAGGTCTGGCCAAAGCGTTGATCTTCGTTTTAATACATACTTGTTTACTGAATAACACTACATAACCATGCCTATTGCCAGGAAATCCAAGGAGCAGAATCAGCCCCCAGCCCTGACCATATGTCCACGAATTAAGTTTCACCTCTGCTCAGATTTCTACTGCACTTTCTGTAACGGGTGGTACTCCTTTGTTCACTGGCAGTAGAACGAGTCTCACATATACTGACTTTGTCTCCATCTTTGTCTTGAATACAGGTCTTGAGGATTGAACAATCCATATCGTTTCAATGCTGGGTCTTCATCGGGAACAAGTAGTTTGGTGTTAAGGCCTCTACATCATTAGGGTGTGAAGTTGTGCTTGTTACTGGTCTGCTGTTAATGATGGATTCTGTCTCATCAAAACTGCCTACAGCCCTTCTTCACTGCAAGTTCTTTGAGAGTGTAACTTAGTACTTCACTGTGTTCCTTCCATGTTTGAGTTTAAAAGGCCCATGTTAATCCTAGTCTAGTGAAAGAAGGATCATCTGACAAAACTCTGTCTGAAGGTCAGTGTTCCTCCAATACCATGCAGCCGTCAACATAAGCCAGTAACACACCGAGAGAAAACTCTTGCCGTCAGTATCCAGTAGCCTTTAACAGCTTAAAGAAAGTATGATAAACACCAATACACCCAGCCTGTGCATGATCTTTGACAAAGTAACGGTGTTTTGGATTCCTGCCTCACAGCAGGTCTACTGAGCTCACAACAAACCCTAAGAACTCCATCTTGCAAGAAAGGATCGAGCTTGTTTATGCCACTGGTTCTCTTTATGCTTTAAGATAACATCTCTGTCTGAAAATAGCAGATGACTTGCAATTTTTTCTTAGTTAGATCTTTCACCAACAAGTATTCAACCTTTACTCTCTCCAGTTCTGTCTGTCCCTTCAGGTTTTCTCCCTCCAAATGATCAGGGATGATTGACAACTTCCCTGCTTTAGAAACACTCTGGAGCATGTCCCATAATCTTAAAATCCATGCTACTGTATGGTTCAGTCCTGACTAATATGAATAATGATGAACCAGTTTGTTGACTGTATATTTATCGCCAGCTGTCTGTGTTTACCGTTAGTGTCAATTTATTACTTATTTCTACATCATCTCTTTCCATCCGTCGTGTATAATCTGGAATTTCAGGCCAGTCCTGCTTCATCACTACTGACTAACGTCAGAAAGATCCATTCTTTTCTCCATTTATTCATTCTATTTTTGTCAAGAGTAGATTCTGACCTGTGAATATTACCATACTCTCAAATAAGACCACACAAAAAATAATAATAATAATCGAAACTGGGTATCATAAAGCTCACACACCAATTGTGTCAACAACCAAACCCTGACAAAGACTAGCGATGCATCATATGTAACGAGAGGCATAAATCTTAAAAAAACCAGAATCAACTGCAACCAGTCCAGACATTCAGTGAAGCCATGTGGAGCCAACAGAGAGACTTTCAGATAAACACAGTGGTGACGGGAGACAATGAAGTCAAACATCATACCTTCAAAGAAACACCTCCATATAATGGATGGCATGGCAAGTGAACAACTCGATTTTTATTTGAAGTTTGAGACACAATACTTCCTTATTGTGCGCTATAACTTTGCAACAGACTCTCTACAAATTTGGGTGTAAACCTGACAAGGAATTAATGATGCAATCAGTTGCATTGTTTAAATTAGCAGGAAACACCCAGAAGACCCCAATGCTTAGGCATGGCTGTCATTTTGATCAACACACTGCAGCCCCATCTTCTGATTAGGAAGGTGAGACAAGCATCTGCCAATCACAGCACCACCAGACTGTAACATTCCTCTTTAAATAACTGTACAAACAGTGTCAAAGTGAACACACCTCTCCGAGTAACAGAGTACTAGCAGAGATACCCCTCAGGGCAGTGTGGGCTCACTTTTTCTCTTTACATTCTGCACAAAGGAATACACAAGCAGTAGTCACGGCAACTACATTTTCATACTGTGAAATGGCAACTGTCAGAAATCCATAAGTTCCTAAAGTGTTGTTATGTAACCTTGAATGTGAAAAGCAAAAAATATGGTGTGTGACCCTAGAGCAAGGAGTGATCATTCACACACAGTGAGGCTGATTAGACAAGTCTCTTGGTTTAAACACTTAGGTGTAGAGCTGGACTATTGAAATGAATGTCTTTTGCTTCACAATTCAGCAACACTTCCTGAGTGTTTGGTGCCCAACAGGAAAGCATAACTTCTGTAGTGCTGTAATAACAAAGCATTGTTACAAAAAGCACAACAGCACAGTTTAGAAACCTATCAGCTAAAACAAATTCCCAGCAGCAATAAAATGTAAGGAAACCACACAATATGCCTACTTCCTTACAGATAATTGTTTAACATTTAGTAATCCAACTGAAAAAAGAATAGATTTTCTTCACATCCTCAATCGTAATCACCAACGTCTTCCCTCTGGCATACTTTTTTAAACCCCAAATAGGAAGAAAAAAAAAAAACTGAAATATTGATTTGTTTGCCTGGTAATTTATGGCATAATAATCAAATGAAAAAAATTTAACACACAAATATGCAAAAAGTATTGTGTAAATTAATAGTTGCATTCACTGTAATTTTTTTTTCTTTAAAATGTACAGATGCAATGTGTAACCATAAAATTGCCCCTGAAAGAAAAAAAAAGTTTATCTAATCTTATGATGACAGGCAACATTTACATAACGAAACGGTGAATGAGATATTTCACATTTAATCACACGGTGGGATCTGACCAACTCAATCTATTCCAGGAAATTGTGTGAGGGAGGGTGGGCTATGACCCCACCCCCCACCAACCTGCTTCCCAGAACACATGCACACACACACACGCGTGCACACACACGCACACGGACGGACGCACTGTTTGTGAATACCAGCATGGACCAGCTGCAGATTAGCTAGCAGCTGTCTGTCTCCTTACAACACATTTCAGTTTCCCTTCCACTGATTATTATCTGCCTTTTTCTAGCAGCTGAAATCACCATCCACACATCCATATCCATGCAGCCAACCATCCACGCATCCTCATATCCTCATCCACGTAGCCACACATCCACATCCACGCAGCCAAACATCCAGGCATCCTCATATCCTCATCCACGCAGTCATGCAGCCATGCACAATCATATCCTCATCCACGCAGTCACGCAGCTACGCACACTCATATCCTCGTCCACGCATCGACACAGCCATGCAGCCGTGCGTCCACGTTTCTCTCCAGGAAAAAAAAGCTAAATTTGCAGTTTTGCAACACAACAATTACATCAACCGCTTCCAAAAAACACTTGAATTTAGTTAAGTTCCTACATCTTGACAAGGTGCTGAAGCAATGTGCCTACCTTGCTTGAAAGTAATGAGGCAGGAACGGTTTGTGCAGGTTCCTTCCGGAAAAATCAGAACCTTCAGAAGTAAACAAAAAGAGGAATATTAATAATTTGACTCAAGGCACGCATGTCTTCAGAAACTTTTGAAAAGGAAATTAACTTGCTCCTCAAAACTAAGCGGTTCCTCTCTTTATCACTGAGCATGCAGTGACAGACTGACTTCTCTCAGTGCTGTGATCACTAGCTCACACTGAACACGCAGCAGCCCTCATGTCACCATATTTAATGCGTTGTGGCACTTTGGTACAGTGGCTACAGTTCATCAAAACTGAAATGACTGTTCGTAAGTTTGGAAGAAAGACAAAATGGCACGAATATGTCTTTTAAAGCTATAACATTTCATAGGCTAAAATCGCCTACTTATCCTGTCACCTGCACAAGGAAGAGGAAAAATCAATTCTCCAACTCCAGAAGCTAATAAAAAAATGCATTCTTTGTAGTCTGACAAAGTCAAGGATACAGAGAAAATAACATTTGGCAGCCTTGTGACAGGAGGTCTCCTGGGTAATACCCTCACAGTTAACAATAACGTGTGTTAAAAAGAAAGCCCGACACATTCTTTTTATACGGTCTCTTACATGCTGAGAGATTCACATTTCTATCAGTGCATAAATTTTGAGTTTTGATGACATTTCAACTGTCTTACATTATTTTTCACATTCCCTGTTATACAATTTTATTAACGGGTCTATCACCATAAACTTGCTGTTAAACCTCTCATTATTATACACCACAAATTAAACTCCTTCATGAGTATAAACCACCTTCTTTGCATACTCTCTAGAAATAATGGACAGATCAATTCACACCCTTTCTATTTAGACCTGGAAAGCACATCTACAGTTACAGTTCAAAGCACCGACAAACAGAAAAGGACGTCACGGCATTAACATGAATCTTGTGAAATAGTATAGAAGATGGCTCAACTTCCTTTCCAGCACATTTTAAAATTAGGCTGATATAAACGTCTTGTAAGTAAAAACAGAAGGGAAAAAGGCAATGGGGAACAGAATGAAGAAAACTTAGAACACAAAAAATACACTGAAAAACTTCCATGTTTGGTGACTGGAGCTGTTCAGTTTTTCCTCTGCTGTCTTGGACTTTGGGTCTCCAGAATTGTTGCATGCAGCATGCATTGATATATCAAACACACCACACTCAGAGCCTTAACTCTTACAGCACCCTGTGGAATAGTTCTTAGAGGTCCTGGAGGTGCAGCACTGCTGTCACCATTGGCCCAATTTAAATAGGAGGCAAGCGTATAATAGACAAAGCGATACCAGGGCGGAAATATGAGAGTGAATAACACAAACAGTAGCACTTCAGAGGCGGAGCTCTGGGAGAACATACAGCATGCATGAAGGTGACAGAGCTGAAAACCCATACAAGGCAAGCAGCACACACAAAAGGGCTGTATGCATCTTCTGACTATTTGTCATTACTGATTAAATCAATGACTGCAAAGCCCCACTCTGCAATCAGTTAATCTCCCAGTCCAAACGGTTACCTGAGCATTGGCTATTGCCTGCCTCTCTCACCTGTGGCCACTGGCCCCCAGATTTTGCCCTCCTCTCAATTTCCAGGATGGTGTTTTTGCGGGAGTCAGGGTCCACTCGTGACACCAGCACCGGCTGAAGACATCGCAGGAACCCTGCATGGGGTGGGCGTATAAGATGCATGTCAACACTGGCTATTTCAGTAAACTGTGACAGAGAGCACGTGACAGCCCTGAGGCTGACAGGTGGAGGACACACCACAAACTGGCAACCCTCAGTCAAATATCTCCAACTGTTGTACTGTTAAATGCCACCTAAGAGAGTCATAGGCACTTTTTTCAAAATGCAAAACTTTCTTCGTCCGTGGTGAACTGTATACACACTTACAGTACACACTGCTGTGGACTGAACACACTAACAGTACACACCATGATGCACTGAGTACATACTTACAACCCATTTTAATTTACTTATAAAGAAAATACACTCAGCCCTCTGTATCTGTGGGTTCTGCGTCCATGGGTTCAACCAACCATGGATTGAAAATCTATCAATTTTCATCCCTTTCCTTTCTGTGGCTTGTGAACCATCTGTAAGAGTAAGTTACTTTGAAGTACAATAAAACAAAAAGTGGTTATGTGCCTCAGTACATACATTAAATATTCTGCGTTTTATTCTATACATTTCTCCTTCAGGTCATTAAACAAAAGCAATTTGTAAGTGTTGAAACTAATTATGTTGTACAACCTTTTTTTCCTTGTCATTCTTCCTTATGCAATACAGTATAACTACACAGCATTTACAATGCAGAGGTGTGATAACTAATACGGAGATAACGTACAGTAAACACGAGGATGTACGTAGAGTATATGCAAATACTTCATTATTTTACACATGGACTTCAGCATCTGCGGATTTTGGTATCCGGGGAGGCAGGGGTCCCAGAACCAATCCCCCACAGACACCGAAGGCTGACTCCAGTACAAATCCTTCCCTCCTTAGCCACTTAAGGAACAAAACATAAACTTACGGCCAAAGATGGGCGCAGTGAGGTTTTCAGCACGGGAGACGGTAGAGGGTAACCCAGCCACAATGCAGACTATGGCATCGAAGTAGCTCGAGTGGGGGGCTACAGCCAAAATGGGAGCCTCTCTGCTGGTGACCCGCTGGCCATACACCTTCACCCTGAAGCCCATGAAGAAAAAGACCAGCCGGCCAAAGCAGGTTATGGCCACCTGGCACAGGAACCTGCAGCAGAAAGTCAAGCCATGGTTAGAGCTGTGCTCCGGGCAGCACTCTAGGCAGCGGTCACGACAGGAGATCGATATCAAGCATGGTTTTGCATGATGTGCATCTAGTTAAAAATGAAAGAAAAACAGTGTGAGCTTCTCAGTCACTTAAGAGCAGTGTTTTGACTTTGGTGTGCCTTCCAGTCTGGTTGGACACATTTACAAACTCACTCTTCTTCACGCTCTGTTTATGCGTCAGTAGTTCTGACCTGCACTGAACATCTGCATGCACAGGGAGCATTCAGGACAGATGCTCAGGACAGGAACAGGATGTTTTCCTGGAACACTGTGAAGTCTCAGAAGGGATTCGTACTGCTCCGATGCAAAATACATACTGGATAATACGAAAGGTTGACTTGCTCACGCCTCATGACCTCAAGTTCTCGCTCATTTCCCACACTGTGACGTGCTGCTGTGAGCCCTGTACACACTCGTACTCTGGTGATGCATTAAACTGGCAAAGCCACCACTGACCTGACTCAACATGAAACTCTGTGGCATCCTTTTCATATGTGAATGTTTATCTGTAATAAGGCTACTGACACCAAAGGAAGGTGTTATAAAATTAACCAGAATACTAAGAAATCAGGACACAAAAGCAAGTTGCTGTTGAAGTGATGCTTGTTCAGACGTGAGCAGCTGGGACTTCCGCTATACTGAAAAAAAAAGTAGACTGAGATTTACTTAAATGTAACACAGAAGTTCATAGTAAATCTGGCCAAACATTAATAAAGTACAATGTTAAATAAAGGATGAAAATTTGAAGTACGGAAATTCAATAGAAACTACAGAAAGAGACTAAATGTCTTTTACAGGAAAGAGTAATTTTTTTTCACCATGTCACAAGGGTCACAGTGCATTCCAAAAATAATAATAATTAATTATTATTATTATATTATATTATTATTATGATAACAACAACAACAACAACAGGGGCTAATCACTGTGGAGGTGTCCTTTGCTGTGGTGTGACCCATTCTAAGTACTTTTCTCTTCCTCTCAAAAGTGCTACACAGGCCTCAATGACTGACTTTCACTTAAGGAATACTCCAGAAAGAGTTTTACGTGACAGTCGCTGGCGTCTTAGTAAAAATCACTGCAGCTTGTTCCAGCTAAAAATAGGACTGCAAGGTTACTGCTCAAAACAGACACAAGTGACCGCTCCCTTATTTTACATGAGAGGCTGTGTGCAATTGGACAAAGATCTGCATCAGTTAAAACATTACGTGGTGTTGTTGCTTAGACACCTGGTGGGTTATGCATCTTTGTTTTTAAGCTTGCTAGAAGCAGAACACTGGTGAAGTGTCTATTGTTAGACAAGACATCATGTAAAGGTAAGCTTTAGAACCTTAAAAATCATTTAAAAAATCACCAAGGCATGCTGCTTCACTGTTACACCCTTTTAAAAGGCAACGTTTTGAATGCATGTAACATATGGACAAACCCTGAGTTTTACATGTGCGTTGTGTGTTTTCGTATATAAATGCAGTTTTAGGGGAAGCAGCGCAGCACCATTAAAACACTAAGCAACTCACACGCAGGTGTGAGGAAACACCAGGTGTTAAGGCTGAAATGACAGAATGATGGGAGTTTGCGCTGTGTGTTAGAACGCTCTCCTTCAGTACGGCAGCTTATGGAACCTGCTGAAAGACATTTTCTACGATGTAATTTTTCATGCGGCGATTCTAGTCACAGTCTAATGCTACTTCAGCAATGTCCTGGAACACCTCCGTTAGCGCATACGCTCTCCGGAAAGGTGAAGTGCGTTTACCTTCTCCAGCCACTCATAGGCTCCACGTTGTCCTTCGGCGGACGCAGGCAGGTGGCCACGGCAGCAATGGGCCATGCCAGCAGCAGCACGACAAGCAGGAAGATGCAGCGTAGGGGCACCAGGACAAGCCCAAAGAGAAGGCACTGTGGACACAGGTGAGACACTGTATTTACACGCAGTCTCACACTCTGTCTCTGTCACACACACACACACACACACACACTCACTCACACACACACACACACACACACACACACACCATACCCTATAGCCCTCCTTTATCATCTCTTTCTCCAACCACTCAAGCCTTTGCTGACCACTACTGGATCACACTACTTATGATGGACAGGAAAAGTCAAAACACGTAAAAGACGTGTAAAGTCAGTATCTTCTGTTGGAAGCCTACAGTTTGCTTGGGCACAGAATTTAAATACAACTATAAAGACTTCGAAAAAACATCTCACATATATATATGAGAAGCGTGTCCTAAAGGTATAGTATAATGTAACGCATACCTGCAAGTACAGCCATGCATAGACAGAAAAACAATCACTCACACCAATTGATACAATCACACTTATTGATACAATCCAAACATTAGAACACAAGAGCGCAAATACACATAATCTCACAAACGCCATGCAAAATCACTACAAATACACAGTAAGACGCAATGCACACATCACTCAATTTCAAGTTGGTGCGAAAGTCTTTCCGAGTGTCATATTGACAGTTTCAGGTAGACCATTAGGGGGGGGAAAAAAGTTAGACTCCTGTCATTGCCACATACCTCTAACTTCAGTGGCAGTCAATAGAGAAATTACGATTTGAAAAAAAATTACAAAGGATCTTAATAAATTACAGTCGACTGTCGTTTTATGAACACTTAACAGCGTAAGATTTTTTTAATTATTATGCTAAACTGTATTATTTTCATTCAACATTAAAAAGTGTTATTTACGCAATATTATGCTGTCATGTCTAACAAAAGGGAACGAGAACGAGCATATTGCAAACATTCACAGCACATAAAAGCATATAAGAAAAGCACACATGAAAACACTGTCCTTCAGCACGTGCATGGTCGATACTTACTTTGACTTTTTGGAGCGCTGTCAGCTTTAAATCCTGCACGAAGGGATTAAGCACAGCCGGAAGAAGTAAAGACTGCTGTCTCGGCAATTCGAGCAGCCTTTCCTTCATTCTCGGCTCTGTTGTGCTACACGTTAATCAAACGCTGTAAAGTTATGAGTACGCCCATCGATCCCAGCCAGCAGCTGAATCCGAGTTGCAACAGGTCTGCCTGGCATCATGCGCTGCATCAGCGCGACAAGGTGAGCAGCATTTGTTGCAAGATCAGTAAGCCACGCCCACGATAACATTTCGATATAACCTCTGAAGATACTGGCATTCCGCACTTAACCTGCTGATGCCCCCAAGCCTTATAAAAACACATGCAAAGTTTACAGAAGTTCAGCCTGCCGCATCATAATTTGACATACTGTGGCTTACCGATCACAGTTGGGAAATTAATGATATATTAAAAAAAAATTATATCAACTTATATTTTAGCGTATACCTATATTTATTTTATATCCTCGCTTCTAAATTATGCCTTACCCTAAAACATAATGCAAAAACAAAAACCCACCAAGAACCGCAAGTGCTGACAGCGTGGAAACACGCACGACCGCGCGCATGCGCGCTCCATTCGCGATATTGCGCGATCAATGACCTTCTCTCTGCAAGACTGGCAGTTCGCTGACGGTAGATGTCAGTGTTTTTCAGCAACTTAAATTGACTTTAAAAACTAACGAAGAGATTATTTGTTACGTATAACGAAATACGTAGTAAAATTTAAATCTGTTAGAATAATTATTTAAAAATTGGTAAGGACAGTTTGGTACTCCCGCAATACTGGTAGGGGCAAGTCCCTACAGTCCATACCCAAATCTATGCTTTTGTATACTGTATATCGAGTATATAAACTTGAAATGGGATTTTTCAATGATGCAAAAGACGCCACCTATGGGTCAGTATTACCCAGACGAAAGCACCAATGAGAGACTTCAGAGGACCAAGCTCTTCTGCTAATTTTTAAGGAGAGGCTGCTTGTTGTAAGCAGAAGTGTAGTAGTACATATACCCAGGTATACAGTGTATACCTACGTCTGAAGCATGGATTTACCATATACCCACCTAAAAATAGTAATAAATATGTGAAATAGGCATAAATATGAGGTCTCGAAGAAACAGAACGATCAGTATACCCACCTACCAAGACACCACTATACCACTAGAAACATACTCGGAGGAGAGACTGGAGTGGTTTTCTGACGTGGACGCCATGTCCACCAATGGACCGAGTTAGCAGTCCTTCATAGGGGGTTCAGGTCCTTAACAGTGACAGTACCTGCAACTGCACAAGTTTGTCATGGCAGGTGCACTCTTGTGTGCTGCAGTGCAGTTTCCAACATTATTCTGCTGTGTCTATAAGATTTTTTCATATCTATCTGTATATTTGCAGATTTCAGTTACTTTTTAAAAATGGTGTCTTGTATGCATTATGTTCTGAAAGTAACCATGCGCAGCATTGTGTCTGTTCTTAAACATTTGCTGTTTTTCAAGATTAATAAAATTTATCCTGTCTGCCCATTTATCTGACTTATTTTGAACAGGAAATATGTAATTACCCAGATATGTCAGAGTTTTTCTGTTCACCAATAATCAAATTGAACATATTTAAATAAACATTTTGCTGTATAGAACCTATGGGACAACAAACAGCAGAGACAAAATCTATGACTGGTTCAGCCTACAGTCTGAGTCACACAATGAGAAACAGTTATAAAAACAAAGAGTGATTCTATTCTTTATTCAGTTTTTTTTCAAAGTATACTGCCAAAGTGCATAAAGCAAATACGACCCGGTCAAGGTCAAATACAAAAATGACTGAACAATAATAAAACAATGTAAATATCATTAAACAATACTGTCATGATACACATCCATCATGGGTCCATCACACACTATGCTACACACAATCCTCTGGCAGCCAGTGCCGCGACACTTTCAGTACTGTTAACGAAACTACAGGAAAATAAGTGTGAGAGCTACAACACAGAGCTGAGTCTATACCTGGTCTGGCTGTACAAAAGCTGTACGAAACTTGTCCATTTGAACAAGACACGGAGACAAAAAATATTTTACAGGAAGACCTGCTCCAGGACAAGACCTCTATGCAGTGAAGATTCACCCGGTCCCATAACCATATGGGCCCCAGGAAATAAAAAGTTAGCTGATATTGCAAAGTAGTGAGCATTGTTTTTTAAAACTGCAATATAAATTGCAATTTCCTTCTGGGGTTTCTAGGTATTAGGATTTACCAAGGAGAGAGATAAACACTTAGCCAATACATTATCTTTGTTCATTTTAGTTTTCTAGGTGCTAGTGCTAACCTTTTGCTTAAGGAAAATCCCCTGATTGTGGGCTGATTATACTCAACCGATAGGGAGATCAGCCACTGGTGGGGAGACAAGGGTCACTAGAAAAGCATTACTGATGGGTGGGGCCTCAGGGTCAGGGTGACAGAGTGGCAGAGGGGTCAGGGCCAGCCACCCACATCGCTGCTCAGCAGCCAAGCCAATCTGATTTCACATATCCCACTTTGACGATCTTCAGGGTGCTGTCATCCATTTTGAGATAGTGGGAATCTCTGAAGAAGAAACTATAACCTGAAGAAACACAAATGTAGAACAAAATATCTTAAAAATACTGTAAAACAAAGACAAGTAAAACAGCAAATAAATATTTTGTGATTTTTAGAAAGTAAGGTGCTAGTTCTATTATCACATAAGTTCTACCATATGGACTATTTTAGTGCTGAATTTTAGTTTGGGCAGGTAACACACCTTGGGAGGGTGCGTCAAGGCTATTTTATCCTTGACTAACCTCCCCCCCACCCCCCACACACACACACACACACCCCAGATTTAAAGCAGCTTTTTCGTACTGTCTAATTAGCAAGCAGGCCCTGAGATAGGAGATGCCCTTTAAATGCTGTTTTCTAACACTTTGAAATGCTTTCTGCAGTGTGTGCATCTGTACTGAGTGGGCGGGCCTTGTTTAGCAGACTCTGTGGTAGGTCTCATTCAGGCAAGCAGTCAGCAGAACTATGCCAGTCCACGCCTTCCTGACAGTTACCCTCCAATGGGCATAACTTAGCAAGTTTACTTGAAGTAAGGAAAAATTGTATCTTTCAAAAATTCTGAGCCCTTTTTGATTTAATTTTCATTTAATCCCAATTTTTTTTTTCTTTCAAGGAGTCTGTGTGTTAAACACATAAATAAAAATCAGAAAGTATTTCTGGAGTTTTCACAGCCTGGTCCTTCTCAAAGTAGACCTGCCTTGGGATCATGTATTATATCCACAAAAGATTCTGGAAAATGCCTTTAGTTTCCTCTCAGCTGTTGTGAACTTTTGTCAGGATGATCGCAGAGACTTCGTGACTTTGCTGTTGTGGAACAGCAAAGGTTCCAGGCATACATCTTTAGCCAGTGTACCTGCCTCGAACTCCTAAAACGTTTAAACTCAGAAGGCCTAGAAGCATTTAACCACTGCACTGTGTATGTAGGTCTGCTCAGGGCCCTGGAGCTCTTACCATTCCCATTCAGACTGAAAGCAGCATCCAAGTTGTCTGGTACGCCGTTCCAGGAATCAGCAATAAGTTTGGGAAAACCTGGGTCCATCTTCTTCTTAGCTTCATTGTACCTGTATGGGGTTGAGAGGAGTTCAGAGCATGTTTGAACACTGCATTCAAAACTGCCATATGCCATGAACGTTGAAAGCACAGAGTTTAGCATGTAGACTGCTCAAAAATTCAACCTCACATAAACAAGACACAACAACACGAGAGATTACAGTACAGCTAGTGCAGACACTGCTCTTCGTGTAAAGTGTGGAGGAGACGGCGTACTGGAACAGATGCCTGTAGGCACTCGATCAGTCAGCAGAACAGTAGGCACTTAATAGACAGATACAGGAACAGTGGAATGTTTAGGGTGGGGTGAGTGATATTGATCTTAAAAACAGCTCCTCGGGGAGGGAAAATGTAAGGAAATATGTGAGAATCAGAGATATATTGGCTCACCTCCAGAACTTGTCTCCAGCAAATAGGTAAGTCTTTTTACTCTTGACAAAATAAAAGGCAGCATCGATTTTCTGTAGGTCGTCAGGAAGGCCCAGGTCCGAGAGACTCCTGGGATACCCGCTCTCCAGCGTGCTGTCTGAGTAGATCCATACTTTGTTCCCTGAGAACACAGTATGAAGAGGAGCAAGCCTGATGACATGAGTCTGGGGTGCACCAAACCAGAAAACCGGAAACCCAAATCAGAGCAGGCTCTTAGCTGACTGAGATGAACCCGGGGCCTTTACTGACATTTTATATTACAAAGACATTCTCTGAATTTATGTAGCTTGGCATGTCACGTTGCAGTTTATGACTAAAGCTGAGCAGGTGGTCTTTTGCTACAGGTCTACATCCTCAACTCCATGAGTGCATGAACTATAACACTATAAACTATAACACTCCCATCGTTACGCAAACAAATCATCGAATACGTGTGTGAGAGACCTCAGAAAACAGCCTCAAATCAGCATGACTGGGCCTGAACCATACCTGAAAAGAAGACAGCCTTGTCCTCTAGTGGGTTCTCATAGGCGGCGTCAACCTTGTCCGGCAGCTCGCTCCACAAGCTGGTTGCCAGTGTCGGTCCTCTGGGCTTGGCCCTGAAGTTAGAGGACTGGAACACATATCTACAGAAGGAAAGAGGCAAAGAGAAGGAGGAAGAGAGAGGAGTGACAGGGAAACTGCAACAGGGACGCACAATGGCCTAATTCTTGTGAACATCTGGTTCTTGTTAGAGCTGCAGCTGGGATGCCAGTGTAACATGCCAAAGCCTGCCGGGATTTCGCTTGGAACACATTGAGGACCTCCTCTCCTTTCCTCTGACCTATTTTAGTCAGAGTATTTCCAAGAAAACAAAAAACAAAACAAAATGTTATTAACCTCTAATTAACATGAAGGACGTTTAGCCTAACATGCAGACATTCCTGTTTATACCAAAAAACTATAACATTAAATCCCCCTTAAAAACTGCTGGAAAAAGACTCGAAGAGGTCAGGCCTAAATGTAAACTAATGTGAGCTGGTGGTTCATATGGGGTTTGACAGCACACTTTTCAGGTGTAACATGACGTAACCTCAGTCTATACATGTGCATGTGTATGGAACACACATCTGAAGCAATGTGTGAACCAGCAGCTTGTTTGTCAGAGTGTCAGAGTGGAGGCTGTAACACCACAAAGTTGCGCTTGCTCTGAGTGTACAGTACGTCATCACATGATCGCACTGCCCCCGCAGAGCTTGTTCTCAGCAGCTTGCTCAGGATGTGTTTTGCACCCCTGGCACCGCACTCCATCCATGCTGCAGCACCCTGCAGCTGCCAGGTGGGTGGGGAAGGGGGCGGAGTCTGAGCATGATGCAGAACCTGCCCTCTGGCTCACAAGGACAACACCAGAGCCCCAGAGGGAGTCGTGTTTGTTTTTCACCAGGCTCCAGACACACCTTTTAAAGGGGAAATGTGCAAAAATGTGAACACTCGAAACAGGGCTGGCTAAATGTGGGCTGTTACACAAAGCTGGAGAACGCAGCTGTGTCAGTCTGCTAATGGCTGAGGAATGAAAACGATTTTAAAAAGTAATCGGCCTCACAGGAACGCAAAGACGTGAATACCAGGACTCGCACCTGTAGCTGACCATCACTACGCCTTTGGTGTTTACAAAGCAGTTCTCCCTGATGAGCAACAGTTTCTGTGAGACTCAGTTAAAATGTCTGCAGTGACCCCAGTCCTCTCTTCAGTACGTTCTCCTCGGATCTGTGGATCCATCCCTACCTCTACTGCTGTCCAGGGAACCCAACGCCCAATTCCTAAACCATCTGCTTTAACCAGATCTAAATAACTGAAAGCTAAAGTCATCTCGATTTCGAAATTGAATATGGGAATAAATGGTGTACTGGGGAAGGAATTTCTACAGCAACAAGTTCATCGTCACAATCTTTGTCATGTAAACCTTCCTCAGGCAACTCTTTCCACTCCTGCAAGCAGTTTTAGCAAAAGAACTCACACTGCAGTTCCACCAGTTTGTAAGTTTTTTCAGGGAAATGCTAACAAAACTTCCATGTGCCAAAGAATTTTAAATAAAAATGGGGCAATGTGAAAAAGAGCTCTCTCTAAACTTCAGTGACCTTCAATCACCACAATCTGCAGATGTGTGGCTAACAGCACAAGCAGGACTAGCCAGTAGTATTTTATTGAGGAGCTGGGCATCTTACCAAAATGGCTGCACCCTTTCTCCTACTGAATAACTGGGATAAAAACTAAAGTAAAATTTTATTTGTCTCACACACACACACACACACACACACACACACACACACACACACACAACTACACAAACAATGATGTGCAGTGTGTGACAAGTAAAATTCATTCATTCAGTCATCTTCTATACCGCTACATCCTGTTAATGGTCATGGGAAGCCTGGAGCCCATCCCAGGAGACATAGGGCACAGGACACCAACCCACCACAGAGGCACAGACACACACAGTACATGCAATTTGCAGACACAAATCAACCTAACCAGCATCTCTTTGGACTGTGGAAGAAAACCAGAGAACCTGGAGAAAACCCACCAAGCACAGGGAGATAATGCAAACTCCACACACACAGACCCGAGGCGGGAATCAAACCCCAGGCTTAGAAATGTGAGGTGACAGCACTAACCACCATGCCACCTGTGACAAGCAATCAGAATTAAAATTTTAAATCTACCATTGGGGTCAGGTTGCTAATGTGAGATGTAGCAACCTATTACACAAATGTCTATTTATTTTATTCATTGTGAATAAAAATAAATATTGCTTTAACACATGGGAGTTGCGCATAGTTCTACTGGCCTTTCTGCCAGACATCAGGAATATTTGTTTTCCTTGACTCATTACTGCCTGAGGGGAGCCATTTGCTTTTTCCTTTGAACACAAAATCAAAGGACATTTAACAGCCACCAGTGTAGTAAATGTAATAAATGTCTGTTTAAAAGTGCATACCATGTACCAGAATTTCAGTACATGATTTCCCAGAAGCTCCAAACAGCAAGAGTTCATCTAGTGTTGTTAAAATGCATATACTTTTATCAGTATTTTGTTGTGAGAAGTCATCACAGAGCTAACATGACATTTTCATTTGTTCATGTTGGTTTTCTTTCTTGTGATGTGGTGCACCTCAAACCTTCAGCTAAAGTAGGCCATGAAAGCTCACAAGAAGTGCCTGGCGCCAGCCGGCATTCCTCTGCTTACTGGTGAAACGTTAAAGTAGCTACCTAACTGACAATAAGAGGAGAGGCTGACATAGCTGCTAATACATCAGAACTCAACATATGTGGAACTCTGCAAAAAAAAAATACAGATATACCAAAAATAACAGTGCCTCAGAGCAGGCAAGGTCTCCAGTATCATGTCTCTGTTAAAACAGACATTTCTTTTGGAATCTGGAATGGTATGTTTTTGCTAATGTCAAAGCTGTGATTATTAATAATCATATCTTTTCTTAAAGTGTTCCTTTTTCATCAGCAGATTACAAACTTTACAATGACTGCTGTACTGAGAGATTTACTATCATGGAGGCAGGCATTACCTCCATGGCAACCCGTTTAGCAGCCCCACTCAAGAGCACTCTGTCAAGGTATGCAAGATACCAGAACGATATATTTACCTGTCTTTAAAGAAGAATGTCTCTCCTCTGATCTGGGCTACTGCATCAAAGACTATATCTTCGCTGCAAAGATCTATGGGTTCGACAGGGACCGTGGTAGGTGGTAGAGGTTTGCCTGTTGAGGCACCTGACAATGACAGAGTTGAGGCTTTCTGGTCAGTGTCTCCGTTGTGTGCAGCTAATAGGACAGCTTCCTCAGCTGGGTGGTTCTACCTTACCATACAACTCCTGAATGCCCCTGATGTCATCATAGGAAAGCTTGAAGTCTTTGGTATAGGTGTAGATAGGGGCCATCAGAGCTGCATTGTCCTGGGAGTGCTCCAAACCCAGGGCATGGCCAAACTCATGAGCTGCCACCAGGAAGAGGCTGTAGCCTGGGATACACACACACACACACACACACACAGTTCAAGTTATTAAAAATGCCACCATGTTTCATTAACTACAATTCTGTAAAATGTGTCGCCACAAAGCGTTTTACAAAATCATGGTGATCATTCTCAGTTCTCATAAAGAGGAGAGTCATCTGTGGACAAGTCTGAGCCCACCTTAGGAAATGCCACGTTTGAAACTTTGTAGCCCCATAGCTCATGGTGTCTACCTTGGTCAGGACAGAAACCCCACTTGCGGTCGTCATCATAACTTTTGGTCACGGCACACCATGTTTTCCCATCGCTGCGGCCAGCAAAGGTACAGGCATCATACGTCTTGCCGAGGAAGGTGAAAGGGAAGACGCACGGGGCCCCTTCGGAGTTTCCGCCCACTGTCGACAAGGCTGCAGACGGCAAACAGGCCATACAAACATGGCACATCAGCGTCAGGACTGGGAGTCTTTCCCCTGTCTACCATCACCTTATCAAAATTCAACAGAGGGAGTGCCAGAATGCCCCCTTTACCCAGCAATCTGAACCCAGGATTTCAAGAAACAAGGGGTGGGCAAGGGAGACGCTCATTTCAGCAGTACAGTCTGAGCACTTGCTCTTGGGTTGTTTCGCTGATGCAATGAAGCTCTTTTCTGGGAAGAACCAGATCTGGCCAGCCTCTGTGTTCCTTTCTCTCTGGTTTTATTTCTGCGGTCTTCAAGTACAGGATGCCCCTGCCTCTCGAGGGCAGAACCCCACGGAGAGAACGAGAATGTCCCAACAAGAAAGAACACTATGGGACTGCTGTATGAATAGGCTAAATGGCACAGGACAACCACAAAAACGCAGTGGAAAAACAGCGCCCACAGAGCCCAGCAGACTGGGATCAGCAGGCGGTGTACAATAGCAGGCCTGCGTCTGCTGGATCACACTCAGTATAGCCAGTGGGGATAAAAAACTAGGTTTCACTGCTGAAAGTGAAACTGGGCCACAGCTTCTGAGCAGGCATCATAGCTCTGCACCGAATTCCTTCTGACTGGGATTAAAAAAAAAAAAAGAAAAAAAAAAAGAAAAAATTATTTTCAAAGGAAGGGTTTTTTCCCCCTTGTGCAACTCTTTTATTTGGAGCAAAAGAGGAGGCAAAAATTTGGGCAGCACTGCTTTGCACTCCAAAGGTAGGCCAGTTCTCAAGCGACTGGGTGGAGGCTTTCCCATATGGTAATTAGACTCCCATTAAATGTACATGTGTCACTGCTGCAAGCCAAAACAGGATGCCTCGCTGCCAGCCAATCCAAAAGCTGCTGTCGGCTGTAGCTCCACCCACTTGGCCCTGCCCCTTATCACTACCCAATGGCACAATGGAAAGTAACCCAGGAGAGGGCACAGTAAAAGTCTGAGGGCCTTCCATCAGAAAGTAATGTACAACAAGAGCATGGTCCTCAAAGAACTCTGTGAAAAACATGATGTTAGCCTGTCATTCATTGAAATTTGAAAATATACAGAGAACAGAACACAACACATGCAGTAAGAGATTTATACTATACTGTCACTGTTCCATGGTTATATCACAGTCGGCCTTTTACGGTGCTTAGCTGAACCACATGACTCACAAAGGAAAGAATGTCATGCAGAAGGTCCTGAAATGGAGGGTTGCTGTACTATACCCAGACTTAAGAATGGAATTTACTATATGTCCTCTCCAAAGTCTGCTTCCAGTGCAACCACAGTCCTCACTCCCCTCCCCTTCAGGATTTACAGGTCTGCATGAAACCTTTTAACACACAAGGTGAGCAAACACACCAGTCTCGGGGCAGAAGCCGTAGCTTTTGTCACGGTCGTAGTCCTCTGTAGTGGCGCACCAGCGGTAGCCGTCATCACGACCCACAGTGGTACAGCTGTGGTACTTCTCTCCCTGGAAGGTGAAGGGGAACTTGCAGGGAGATCCATTTCCATTGCCACCCAGGGTGAAGAGCACTGAAACACAGGGCCTGCAGTCAGCCCCAATGTAGCCCATCGCTGACACCAAAAATTCCAACTCACATGAGTAAACAATGCAAAAGGTTCCTGATCCAAGCTACTGGAGTTACCTCTTCTTGCTCATCTTTATGTAAGGCACTCAATCTAAATTACTCCAACAAAACATTCAGCTTCACAGCATCTGTGAATGCAGCTGTTCAAATGTGACATAAAATGGTGGCCATGCAATTAAATGATATTATCTAATAGGGCTTTGGTGACTGTGTTTATTTCCATCACATTGGTGGCAGGCTGATATGAAATGTGGATTTACATGGACTAAAAGCAGCTGTAACGGTCCAGCCATGTGTTAATACCCACCAACTGGACATTGTCCTTCAAACAATCAAAAGCAAACTGAGCCGTACTTCAGGAACAGTAACAACAACAGAAAATGACTTTTTCATTACCACAGAGGATCTGCCTCATTTCCCCTCCTCTGAAAATACGACCCTTTCAAATGACTTGCCCTTGCTCTTAACCTCAGGGGGAAATGCGACTTTGATCGCCATGTAGAGACAAAATGACAAATTCTGTCATTTCAAAAACACCTCCTGTTCCAACCTGTACTGTCAGCACATCTGCAGTCAGCAAAACTGGGGTGGTCCATAACCTACACTGTTACAAAAATTACAATGCAGAAGTTACAAAGTCATAACATCCTTAAAGAAGCAGCATTGACAGGACAGAAGTTAAATTATCATACTTTTATCTGAAAATGTACAATTTGTAAAATGCTGAGTTGTCACCTACGACCTGTCACGACTGTGGCTGCTGATTACAGTCTCCCTTCCTGGTGTGTTACCCCACCACATCACTGAGGGTGTTAATTGGTCTCCCTGTCTCTTGTGTCCTTTTGTCTGGTATCCAAGTTCAGTTGATCATTCTGTCCTTGTGCTCTGTGCTATTTCCTGATCTCTAGTTCTCATGTTTACCTCTTTGGAATAAAACCCTTGTGTGTCACCTGCACGTACACTCACTCTCTCTTGTAACGTTACACAACCCACAAGATACTTCTGGTTTATAGTCCTTATATCCATTCACAGGTTATTGCAAATGGAAAAAACCATGTTCATAGCAAGGTATTACAGTAAAGACAGAATATAAGAGCTTTGAGGCACACTGTTGTAAAAGGCACTATATAAAAATAAATTTAATTGAACTGAATATAAGACAAAACTAACACATTAGTTACATACAATTTTCTATCCCAATTTAAACAACCTTCACAACTATCTTATATTATGGTATGTTTGAAGCTCATATTATGGTATGTTTGATACCTCTAAGGCTTGCACCATGGACAGTTCCCGTAGACACAAACTCTCCTGTTTATAGAACCAGAAAAGGTGAACTGTGAAAGTCTTTAGTTGTAGAAAACAGCTGCAGAGCTAAACGACAACTTTCACTCACAGTAATTTTAGGTAAGATGTTCTACCCCAATGAAGCTAATCCACCTAAACAGGACCATCAGGAGAACACAGGTGTCTCACTGTTCTCTCATGTGTGCTCTTCCCCCACTATGTGCGATACACTAATGACACACCAAAAAGGTCTCGGTAAATATATGGCTGTGAAAATAATCACAGGTCAGGTTTGCTGTCAGCTATCAAGCATTGCTGTGTTTGAGCTAAAACCTGCTGCGGAGAGCCACAAAGAGGCCTAGGAATGCTATTGTAGGGTTAGAAGTTCGGGCAGTCAGACCTCTATTCCTTTACTTGCCACTTCTGGAAAAAGTCTCCCTCAATGGTAAGCAGAAGAGGTCACACACACCACCTTACTCTAACAGCTATGTAGTAGTAGTAGTACTTAGTAGGCTACTTAACATGTAATCAATCTCCTTAATTTTTTACATACAAATCTGGTTTGTATTGCTATTGAAAAGAATCAGATCATTTGCAGGTACACTGAAAAATAAACAAATTCATGTTTTATTGACCATTTTCAGAGGTCTCATAACATAGTACAAAGTTTAAGTGCATGCAGATTTCAGGTTTGTTAGAACAATAAGATATATCCTATTGTTTATTGTAAGATGTTATTGTGTTTTGGTTTGGAGAACTGTGTGGAACTTTAGACAAGGTAATTAAACATTTGGCCAGTTTTGATTTGTGTGTACACACAGATACTCACACTCATGGGGACAGAAGCCATACTTCCCATCCTGGTCAAAATCGTAGGTGGTGGAGCACCAGAGGAAGCCATCATCACGACCCTGAGACGTGCAGCTCGTGTACTCCTTACCCATGAACAGGAATGGGAACTTACAGAACTCACCCTCCGCATTTCCAAACTTAACCTTCACCACTAAGGAGACAAGGAGAGCAGGGCAAAGTCAGGGAGACAGTACTGAGAAAGAGACAGGACAGATGGAAAAACAAAGGGAGAGTGCAGTACAGAGAGACAGGGGAGACAGCAAGACAGAGGGAGAGCACAGTACAGACAGCGAGAGACAGGCGAGACAGCAAGACAGAAGCAGAGCACAGTACAGAGCAGGAGAGACAGCAAGACAGAGGCAGAGAACAGTACAGAGAGGGAGAGACAGGAGAGACAGCAAGACAGAGGGAAAGCACAGTACAGAGCAGGACTGACAGGCAAGACAGCAAGAGCGAGGGAGAGCACAGTACAGAGCAGGAGAGACAGCAAGAGAGAGGGAGAGCACAGTACAGAGAGGGAGAGACAGGAGAGACAGCAAGACAGAGGGAGAGCACAGTACAGAGCAGGAGAGACAGCAAGACAGAGGGAGAGCACAGTACAGAGAGGGAGAAACAGGCGAGACAGCAAGAGAGAGGGAGAGCGCAGTACAGAGAAGTCAGAAGGGACAGCAAGACAGAGAGAAAGTGAATAGATTGTTTTTACATAACAGGTTGTTGCCCTTTACATAGCAGGTAACTATCTCGACCTCATATGTTCATATGTTAATATCACATGAAAACATCCTTTTTATGTCCCTGACAAGTTTTAAAATAGCAGGGTATAATATGCACAACACAAGCAAGCAGACAAAAACTTTTGTGTAGCATTTGTCCTGACATGGTACCGATGGCCTTACCCTGTCCCTCTCCGAGTGTCCACTGCTCATCATCATCAAAGTGGGAGTCACCACCAATGCCTTGACCAGGGGCAAACGCATGGGCCAGGAGGCCATCTTTGCCATCAAAGGGGTAGCCATCGCCGTGCTCTGCAATGCCACGACATCAGTGTAACTGCACTCTCTCTTCAGTACCATCACTACACAGCCGCTTACACAGTGAATCCCAACTAGTAACACATGCTAGTCAACAGACAGTAAAATTGCAGTGGATGATGTATATGTGCTGCCTCAAATTGGTTTAATGTCTTTCTAGTTGGTATCTGGCTCCTATTGGGTTAAACCAGGAGGTCACTGACCCTGGGTTTTTAGTATTTGCTCCATGACTACAGCCATTAAAGATGTTCCATCCATCCACATCCAAAGGATTAGGATTAGCCTGGCACTAGCCCTTTGGAAGGGCATGCACACACACACACACACACACACACAATGCACACACAAAGGTGATTCAGATCGTCCAGTTGAGCTGACTTGCATGTCTCTGGACTGTGGGAGGAAGCAGTTGGAAGAAACACATGCATGCATGTGGAGCACATGTAAACTACACCACAGTGCTAACACTCACATTCAAACCCACAAGTAACAGTGCTACCCACCGAGCCAAAGGTCATCACAACAAAAACTAAACAAAACTATAATTAATTAATGCTGAGCAACAGGGAAGTCAGTTATAGATATGCCTGTAGCCTGCCTCACAACTGCTTACACTTCATCGGGTTGTGAAAATGACACGGACAAATTGCATCTGGCTGTCGTTTCTCTCTCGAGTGTTTGAAACAGAGGATCCTCAATGACAGGATTCCTTGGCACCTGTTTTTAGCCTTGAGTCTGTGTTATCGTTCTCCACAGAGTCAGCTGGGCAGTGCAGGACTGACTTAGCCAAACTGAGCACCACTAAGCACAACAAACTGCAGTTTTGCTGTCAGTCAGTCACGAGTTAAAAAGCTGCTTTAAACACCTATACAGTGGACCGAGCCTATACTGAGTACGACTGGCTGAAGCCGGAAAGTCAATATAAACCTATATTTGAAAAATGCTAAATGCTTATTTCAGAATTAGATACATAGCTCCTCAATTAGCATTTTAGTGTCCTTTAGCTGTACCAGTCAGTATATTTTAACAGCTCAGTTAGTACTGACCAATGTGTCTAAAAGATTGTGTCCTAGCATGTGAGAACAGGCAGCAGGCCATTGTGAGAACATACCATTTCGGCCAAAATTGATCATGATGTCAGCCTCCCCATCCATGATACGAGTAAACTTGAGCGGTGTGACATCGCTCCAGACTTTGAAGGCTCGGTAAAAGGCATCATCTATGGTGTCTTCGTCCAGATCAGGGGTGTGCCCTAATATCCTGCCAGGGGGGACACCGAAATATTCATCAGCTAGTGCGTGGACAAACGCAGTGGACCGGTGTCCACACGACACAATCTCAAACTCGTGCTTTCCCTGCCTCTCTCCGACGGCCGGGTTCATCGAGTTCACTTTCAGCTCATCAAAGCCACCCTTCATCGATTGTCTGTGGTAGTTCTCACCTTCACAGACTTCCTCATCAAATAAACAAACATGCATGTTTGACTCGAATGGATGAGCACAAACATTTTTGGACATTGACATCTCGTCAAGTCACAATTTCTTAATTTTAGAAATGCCCGTTAAGTGCTGCACACCATCATTAGTGCCAAAACATAACACCACATACGGGTTCCAGGTCAGACTGTGCAGAGAGGGCCATCAGAACATCCCAAAAGCTGCTCTACTGTCAGGGGACACACTGGTCTTCTCGTTTCCAAAACAACATCAGGCAGGGGCTCGTGACAGACTTTTCTTCTAATGTGTCTATGTACGTACAAACATAGGAGTGTGCTAGAGGAACACATTCCATCTACGAAAGCACCAAGTGAGGGAGGGAGGGAGAGAGGTAGCCAGTGGAGTGTGTGAATGGACCCTCCCCACTCCTGGCTCCTGAGTGCTGGCCTTGCTGACCCGCCTGCAGAGCTGCTCAGGAAATGCTTTCTGTCCATGAGTCATTAGCTGGAAATGCTCTGTGAACGAGCATGGTGTGGCCTGTGCCAACTCCTCGCTCCTTTGTCTCACTGCCTTTGAACTGCAAACCACCGCAGGCATGCAAAAACAGCGAACAGGACCCGTCAGAGAGAGACAGTGAGTCAGGAGGACATATCCCTGCTCATTAAAGAAGAAAAATACAGGTTTACATTTGGTAGCAATTACTGTAAAGCCATTGTGGGACCCCTCCCCCCAAACACATGTAAACTCACACACAAACACTGGAACTGTTCCTGCACTACTTTCTGCATTTCAACTTCTGAACCATGAAGGGACCAGTTATCCTAACTTTTAAGATTTAATTCTTGGAATAAATAAATTACAAATGCAATGCCAGCCTTTAGCTAACATGGAACAACTATATCTCTACATAGTTAAGTACCCATAAGCCCTGCCATGTTACCTGTATGTTATGTCATTCTTTCCCCATTTAGGTTTGGAGGGGAAGAAGTTATAATTGGCCACATCTGGCACCCCACAACGTGGCTTCTTCATAATCTCCACCGTCCTCTGATCTATTTCCCCAGTTTCTGGCAATGAGAAGAACTTCTGCATTTTCTTCAGTGTGTCTTTAAGTACCATGAGGTTGCACCTGTCTTGTGGGCATCCATAAAACTTGTTCAGATAATGCTTTGAAAAAGAAAAAATAATAGTTAGGAAATTGTGCGCATGCGCACAAGCGTCCGTCCATATAAACAGGTTTATAGGTTTCAGCCAGCGGTTACCTTATAGGTATGTTTAAAACTTGTTACGGTTATGCAGTTACATCATTATATTCATGTATATATTTTTTTCAGAATTCAGTAAAGACAGTGTCTGTACCTTTTCAGCAATAGTTAATTAAGTTACTTAAAGTTGTAAGTTAAAGCATACAGTATTTTAAATCGTTAAGTAAAAGCATGGTTCGCCTTTATTTATAAATTAAATATTGACATTTGTGGTCTATACTGTTTATATAATATTTTTACAGCTGCTACTTAATTTGGGTATATGCTATTTAACGTTAGAAAAAAGATCATGGCTGAAAGATTTTTACAGAGCTGGGTTATATAAAAATACAGGTCTAAACATCATACTGCAGATGCCTACATTCAGTTGCCCAAACGTAGAAAGTGGAGACGAAGTGCAGCGATGAACGTACCAAAGCCACTTCTTTGTCTGATTTTGGGACGGTGTCATCCCCGGGAAACTTTATTATTGGCGACGGTGCCGCAGAGCTGAGTTGAAAGACGACAAACTGCAGCAAAAACACTTTCAGAAGAAGGTGTCTTGGACTAAAGAAGACGGGACGCTTCATCCTGGAATACCTGAGACGATCGCTGAGCTCGCTTTGCCGGAGTCGTCTCTGCCCTCTTGCTGTTACACTGTCTCATCTGCACATCCCCTCTTTCACACGGACCCTGTTCTGCTGCCCCTGCACTTTTTCGGTGCTGCTTTTGGAAAAAGCGTGCGGACTGCGCAATCTCAGTCTGCGGAAAAATTTAGGGGAATGAAATAGGAGACGGAGGGGCGAGTGTATTTGCTCGTTGCTTTGTTGGTGGGATTGAACAGCTTTTATTTTTTGATAATGTGTCATACTTGTGGCATTGACTAGATTATAACACATGTGCAATAAAAGAATATAAACTTGTGGAAGTGTTTTAGACGTTTTGCATACTTTGTCGCCCTATTTTTCACTACTGTTGAACATAATAAGCATATTTCAGTTCAAGACCTTATTTTATATATTGTGAAACAGTTACATTATTTTAATTCCAGCAGCCATTTGGTACACAAACATCATATTTAACAATTACTTTATAAAAAAACGCGCACACACGGGGGGGGGGGGGGGGGGGGGGGGGGGGGGCGGGGGGCCCGGGCGGCGGCGGGGGGGGCGGGCGGGGGGGGGGGGGGGGGGGGGGGGGGGGGGGGGGGGGGCTGGGGGGGGGGGGGGG
>JABJVR010019326.1:0-39844 GCA_025773905.1 Chitala chitala | reverse complement strand
ATATATATAGTGTGACACCACAGTATTTTAATGCTAGTAACTATTACTTGCACTTAATCGATTTATCTTTAACGGTTCAACCAGTTCACTAGATGCCTGGGAAATGACAACGAAGCACACAGCAGCCTTTCAACGACCGAGAATCTGTTAGGACAGTGTGAAGCAGGGCGGATTGCATCCAGAAATTTTATATAAAGAAATACACGATGGCGAAGAGAGGAAGTGATAATACACGAACTTTATCAGCCTGATGACGTTAAAGGGAGCCATTACCGTACTTTTCTTTGCAATCTCATATAATGTCTGACTCCATGATTACATGTGAACACGTTTGCATTAAGTTGCCTCCACCCAGCAAACACAAAACGTTCAAATAACGTTAGCTAAACCTAAGCCATACAGTCAATAACGACCCTTTCCTCCGCTCCATACATAGCAAACCTCTCTCTGTTGAGTGTTTGAGCAGACCGCACGTATCTTGTAGGGGTTACATGAGGTCGTTATCTGAGTTTTGTTGACTAGATCCTTATAAAATTCCAAAGTAGCTAAACAACTTTCTGCCGATCGCTAATTATTAGATATTTATAACTTTCGGAGTCTTGAATGAACAGAGTGTCATTTCAACCTTTATTTGTCGTTATGGTTTTTTTCTTTTGTAAGTAAGAGTAACCCGAGTGAAAACACCGCACTTTATAACCTCTTTATCTTTCCTGTTCGTCGATGTTTAATTCACCATAAATTCTCGGGTTTCTCCATGTGACAAGGCCATGTGGTTGTGGAGTTTATATTCTGGAAATGCCTCTCTCAGTAGGTCTAAGGTGACTGAAGGTCCATGCAAAGCTGACTGATGGCACGTTAGGGGAACCAGTAAGTAATGTGTCAATCCTCCCTGATACCGCATACACAAATACAGCTGCTTTACTTCATATTATTTATTTCAGATGTTGCAATGGTAGAAATTCAAACGCATCACATGGAAAAACATGTGAGTGTGATTATTTGAAATACATTGTGACAGTATTAATGTAATAACAGTAAATAAAAATTGATACAGCTGGTAACTTTAACAATTATGGATGATTAAGCACTTACCATCAGTTGAGAGTGAAGGTGTGGGAGGCTTGTTGTATTCCACCAAGAGGTACCATGTAGAAGGTTCAATCCCATATAATTCCAGAACCCGCTTTCTCAGTAATGCTGATCAAAGCATTAAATGTACTGTCATCATTCTGAGTACTTGTTGGCGTGGGGGTTGCTAGATTGAGTATGAATAGTGGGAATTCTTAACATCAGCTCCTGATCACACGCTCAAGTGACAACAATGAAATTATTGATTACCGTTATCTCACGGGGGTGTGGCCTCCAGGACAGCACACAGCTGCCTTGGCAAGTCAGTCTTTGTGTTTCCGGTGGCTCATTGGAATTTTAACACCATGCACTCTGGTCTCACTTCTTTTTGTAACCTTTCTAATGCTGATCAATGCCACTGTTTTTACCCAGCATCCAGTGTTTCTCTGTGAAGAATTGTGCTCAGACAGCCTGGTGTTCCCCTACTGGCTCACATGAACAGATAAGCTATGCTTATTACAGAGTTTAAAATGCAGTTAAATGTATTTCAAAACTCTATACAGTATTCCACGGCAACAGTGAACTCTGCACTTACTGTGTAGGTCTGGGCTTGTATGGTCAGGTCCTGCCATGACGCCATGCCATTTATCAGGGTACTTTGATATCTGTCCCTTTCCACACGTCAGTAACTTTTGTTAACACATTAACTATAAGAGTGACAATGTAGAGGTCTTAGATCCCAGGTTGGGTCTGAAACAAAGTGTTTCTGTAAGAGGTTAACAGTTTGATTTAACTAAGGGATGTAATTGATTTATTTGTTCTAAGTAAATGTATGATGAGAGATTATGTGGATAGGAGGGGTCAAAAGTGGGTGTAGTTTCCACTAGTGATTCTGAATCAAAAAAATTACAAGGATGTGACAGAAGATTTCATCAAAGAGGACTGTAGATAATCAACCAGTGATGACACAAATAATAATTCAAGGCAAAACTCATCAGCAGCTCTATAACCTATAATGCTTAAAATAACCAGCAGGAAGAAACAACTGAAGGAAACAATTTAAAGGGAATGTTACTGAATGAATGACAATTTGTATCTACCCTGTCCTGTCTAGTTGCATGTATTTGTAGTCCTGTTGCATGTATTGTAGTCCCTGTCCTACCTTGTTTTTTTATTTTTCTATCCTCTCTTGATCTTTCACTATTTCTAGGTTCTGCTCTATCTTGTGTTGTTTCCTCTTTCTCTGTGTCAGTCTTAGTTTATGCCTTTCATGCTAATAGTCTGATTAGCTATATAAAAATAAACTGAACTGAATTGAATTCTTGTTCCCTTGTAAGAAGTGCTTATATTCCTTTGTCCTATTGGTGCATCACCTCTAGCCTACCGTATTTTGCCTGCACAAGCCCCTCATCCGCGTTTAGACCCTTTCTGCCTCTTGTTCTTGATTTGGCAGTCGCCAAATCATGATGCATTTTACTAATATCTTATTGTATAGAGCAATAATTTGGCCCCATAAATGTGAATGATAATTTGTGTAAAACCAATGTATAAATCCTTTTTTGCACAGGGTTTTGATCTGTTGGCAGCACACCTGTTGCTATTCACCTGTAAGTGGACCTGTGACCCAGATCGGGTACAAGGCTCTCAAGAAACGTCTCAGCGTAAATCAAGCTTTCATCACGTTCCTCTGAACAAACTTCTGTGCCAGTTCGAGGTATACCTTAATGTATGGTGAACTGACAACCAGGATATGCAACCAGTCCCAATTCACTAGGTGGCCAGTTATATTATTGCATAAACACATGGACTATAGCCGTTTCAGATACATACATTAGTTATATATATAAAGGAAAAATGAAGCACTTTCTTCTAAGTGTACAAGTGTTCATAAATCTACATAGTATTTAAGCAGCTGCTAAACACTTGGATTGATATAAAGAGCTTACAGTTACGGGGACAACCGACAAAGACACCACTAAAGAACACTAGGGGGCGCCAGATATGCTCAAAGTCTCAGGTAAGTGGAAATTTCTGCATCAAAGTCCTTATTCGTCATGTAAGAAATATGTAGTTCAAAATACAAATAAATGTGGAATTTTTTAAGAATAATTGTTTCCACTTTTATTGTTTTAAATGTGAGAGGTTTGTATTGAGGTGGCATGGTGGCTAGCTAGCACTGTTGCATCACAACTGGGCACAGGGTTTGATTCCCATCTTGGGTCTGTGGAGTTTGCATGTTCTATCTATGCTTGGTGGGTTTCCTCCCACAGCCCAAAGAGATGCAGGTTATGTTGATTGGCATCTCCTAATTCTGGTAATGTGTGTGCCCTGTGGTGGGATGGTGTCTCCTGCTCTGTGCTTCCTTGGATGGGCTTTGGGTGTCCTGTGACCCTGAATTGGATAAGATGGTGTAGTGGATCGATGGTTTGTACTGTGCAGAACTTGGTAAACAATGTTAACTCTATGACATTAGTGTAATTTTTCCCTTTTTTGCTTAATGCAAGGCGGGGAAAGAGTCATGCATTTAAAAAATATTTGCAGAACTGTTCAATACAATGTTTTGGATGACCCATCTCATGTGTGTGCTTTTTTCCATGGCAAGCCAGAGATACCACGTTGCGGAGATGTTGACCCTATTTTCATCTGTTTGATAAACATGCTAATGGACATTTTAAGCCACAGCTGACATCTAAGAAAACCGACAAACAATTCCACATAAAAACAGAAAACAGTTTTAGTGATACCTTTTTATTAGTTATTTGTTTGAAGTTACATTCTTTCGAAATGCTTCCCAGAAAGGCAACAGTTAGTAACAGTGTTACAATGTGACAGAATAAGTCAAATCCTGAGTGGTGGGGGGGGGGGCAATCCTGAGGGTAGAGTGAGAGAGTTAGCCCTGAGCTCTACATTAATATCAATCCTAATTCAAGGACACAAGGCCACAGATGTCCACATGGATCCTTAACAGTTATAGCAGAAAAAAAATTTTGAAACACAGCATATGTTTTGGGTGTGAAATCTGCTTTATGGAAGTACCATAGCAGTGCTGTCCTTACATCAGTTCAGTTTTAGTGTTAATAAAATTTTACCATCATGTTCAATTACTAGGACAGAATAAATGAGCATTTGTAAGAGTATTTCTTTAAGTTAGACTTGCTAATGGTTTCCTTTTATGGTTTCCTTTTATGGTTTAATAATCGGTTATTTAACAAGTACATTATACCTGTTTCAGTTCTTCCTGCAATAAGATTTTAAGATGTAAACTACTGTGTATTTCATTATATTTATTTAATATAATCAGCTTGTGTACAATTTTAATGTTGACATATAAACTATACTTTAAAAAATATAAACAGTTACATTATACTTATATGTTGAATACGTTGTTTTCCAGGCTGTTTTATATTTGGTTTGGCGTTAATGCTGAAAATGGAATATAACAATAAATAATTGTAACAGCATCCGTGGGGAGTCTTCAAAGTGGCTGAAAAATAAAAATCAGAAATGTCTTTGAGTAAACACAAGGTATAAATTTCACTTCTGCATCATCTAACAAGCCTGGAGTGTATCCCAGGGCACAAGGCAGGGGGACACCCTGGACAGGGTGCCTAACCATCACAGGGCGAAATCGCACATACACACCCAATCACACGCTACGGGCAATTTGGAAACACCAATCAGCTCGCATGAGTGGGTAAGAAACAGGAGTAATACTAAACATATAACTCTACATTCAATTCAATTCAATTTACTTTTATATAGCATATTTTTATATAGCAACAACGTGCCTCAAAGTGCTTTACACAGACAATTACAGATATCAGAGAATTTATACAGATGAATGAACTCTGTGTATTCTGTACACTGTGTGTTTCCTGACTATATAATGTACACACATTGGAGATGTTTCCTGTGACCTTGACTCACCAGTGGAAGGTGACTGATGAGTTCATCTACGGCAGCATCATCTAGCTCATCCTGGAAGGAAGGCTCGCTCCTTGCCGATTCCTCTTGAAAGCTTGTGAGGTCATCTTGGCTACCATGCAGTAGTGCACCAGATTACACAGTAGTTAACAAATTTGCTGTAACACACTGATATAATGTGAACTTGCTCTGAATGAGCCAAAGAGTGGTGGATTTGTGCTGTTTTATGGTTATGTAAAGACCATTCTCAATGCAGATGCTTGCTTTCAATACCACACGTCTTCTCTCACCTCCTCTTTCCTGCCAAAACAGAGTCCAGGTACTTTTTCACTGCCATCTGTTTTCGAAAGCGACTGAAGTTGTCGGTGAATACGGCGTCTGAGTGACGCTTCACAGGCGTTTGGTCTTCCAGTAACTCATCGCTAAAAGAACAAAAATATATATATCAATGCACGAATATTACCTTAGGATTCAGAATGTTTTTTTTTCCTGAAAATCTTGAGAACACGAAGACGTTTTTATTACTATTTTCTCCAGCATTAGATGCTTTAAGACATCTGATGGAAAGCTACGAGGTTCTCACCTGATGCGTTTCCCAACCAGGGACTCGAGGTACCGCCTGGCAGAAATCTGTCCCAGGAGTTTACTGTACCCACTCGTGAACAACCCATCGGCGTGCCTCGTGGGTCTGCAAACAAATAGTAAGCAAACCTCACCAGTGAAATTCGCTTTTGTAAAATATCGTACGTGGGAAATTTCCTTTTAAGTCACGAAACCGTGTTTGAAACGTTATATATATTTTTTTTTCTATTATGCCGAACCTAAAAGAAGTTGTTAAATAACAGTAAAATATTCTGGGGGATGCTTATCCAGGAGGAATAAGTAAAATAAATAAATTTAATATTAATAATAATAATAATAATAATAATAATAATAAATCTGTCCTTTAATATATACGGTATTAACTCAGATTTCATAACAAATAATAATTACAATAATATTCATTGCAACAGGATACACCGCAAATAGATTTCCCTAAACGTTGCAAATATTCGCCGAAGGAGTCACGGATAACAAGTAATTCGTGTACACGCTTTGAAAGTCACAGCAATTTTAACTTGAAGTTTTAACTCGTAGAAAAACTCGGTCCCATATAACACCGATGTACCCTTCTTTAACATTATATTTGGCTGTGCACAATTAAAGGCGTTACTAATTTGTCATAGCGCTTATAAAGAACTTACTAATATGTTATCTGTCCATAATGTAAGATGCTTCTTACCTTATGGATGAGTAGGTTGCGATCGGTGGTAGGCAGTCCGTGTCTGAGTATAACGCGCTACACAGAATGAGCACGAGGACAAGGTGAGGGTCGTTCCGGTACACCATGCCTTAACTGCTGCCCGAAGACATAAAACACGCAAAACTGTTTTAAAAGGAAGTTACCCTAAGCAATGCAGTTCATGGAAAAAGTCTGAAAAGGTTGACTACAAAGTAAACACGTAAGAAGAACGACTATTGCACAAATACTGTTGCCAAATACATCTTAAGCATTCGCAAAAGCCTGTCGCGTGGACGAAACTCTGTTGAGAAAACATGTTCTAAAGCACTGAACACAAGAACAAATAGGACAGCTTACGAGTGCGTGTAATATTCAAACGGTATTTTCGACAAGTGCTGTCCCAGGTCCTGAAATAAGGTACAGTATACGGTATACACGTGTCTCTTTTCGCTCTCCGTCTGTCTCTCCCTGAGTTTGAAGCACTGTTCTACCTGTTTGACCCTCAGCAACTTAATTGGGTTCTGTGTCTATTCGCCTTCATTTTATAGATCCGATCACATTCCATCTAACAGGAAGACAATTTGATTTCATCTGCATCCATACGTCACAACAGGTCCCATCAGGGTGAGCATCTTCGTCATTCAGGGTTGTTAGTAAAATTGTTCTAGTGGACCAATCTTATATTAAAACAAATTAGGTGGACTTCTGCTTATTTTTGTAAAGACTGACTCAGACCTCGACTACACATATAGTTTAACAATTATAATAAAATGACTAATAGACGAATAGCACAAGTTACCAGAATATGTTGCAAAAGTATTTATTGTCGATGTTTATTGTAAACGTTGTACTTAACCATCACTCATCATTCATTCTCATGTTCTCGACCTTGTTTTATTAATGTTACTGTGACACTGTACATAAACTCTACACAACAAAGTATAAATTATTATTATTATGTTTTTATTTCAAAGGACGTGGTCTAAAAATCCAGGGTTTCAGATAATGCACCTTTTGTATGTAACGAGAGTAGGATGTACCTGAATGCTTAATGGTACAGACATAAGATGCAGTATCGTGATCTGAGCAATCTGTATTGGGTTCAACTTTTCAAAGCATAAGGCGTGCGTCACCTGCAGACAGCACTTGAGAATCATACGCGATGCTGTTCCATGTCCGGTGACTGTTCATTCTGAGCGTGATTATGCCGCTAATGTGATTACGGAAAAAAATTAAACGAATTACACACAAACTCCAGGGGAGTACGGATGCTTAATTGACGGTAATGATTTAAAACAGAGCCGGGTATAAAAACTTGTGTCCAGGAAATTTTTTCCCTTATTTCAAACTGAAGAGAGATATTGCGTCTCCCCAAGGGCAGGATTGTTTGGATCATTTGGTAAAGAGAGCGTTCAAAACGTTGGAAGTGAAGTCGTTCGGAAATAATTCACAAAACCCATCATTTACAATTAGGATCTTAAGTTTCTGGTTTCTTTAAGTCTTAACCCAAAAACGTAAAATACTTTTGATTCAAGTTCTTATATTAATCTTTACTATGATTTGCCTGGAAATTATTTATGGTATTAGGTGTGTTGTTTGTCTTTAGTAATTAATTTAAAACAAGGTAGCAAGACTTACACATATACAGTTACGAGATCTGTGTCAAAGTTGAAAGAATGCCATGTGCAGTTTTATGTTATGAAAAGCAAAAGAAAATAACAGCGCAGAAGACACTAAAGTTCTCATCTATCTTCTTAGCATTGTATTTGGGTGTTTAGATTCACACATTGTTTTTCTGCAGCATTGCATCTGACATTGTGTAACACTGAAAACGCAACAGTACCCTGTAGGCCTCTTGTGCACAGAATGTAAGCCTGTCTGTCAGTGTTAGCTCTGTCACAGTGATGAAATGTTAAAATACGGCAAATAATTTCTGGTTTAAAGCTACCTGTTAGTGATCAGACCTGGCCTACAATAAAATGAACGAAAACTACTGTGAAATCAGTTTGGAACAAGAAAACATGTTATAGTCAGAAAGGTATTGGGAGACGAGTTCACCGATGACCTTTTAAGTCTGACAGCGTCTTCCTCTGCTCTTGAATGAATTATTGCTCATGGGATGGATGCATCTTTATTCAAACTCTGCTGCGGATATGGTACTCAATAATGTATTCATAGGGTAATTAGACGACACCAGCACGCGGCACAACACAAAGTCAAAGCAAGACTGGCGTCTACAAGTCATCACAGCCAACCAGATTACAGTTTGCTGGCTAACTAATTTAATTGTTTCAATTTCCTATTTCTAACTTTTGTCATTTGTAACAGTCTTGTTAACAGTTTGTTTTTGTGTACATAAGAACTTGACAAGAACAGCCAAAACCACGCCATATTTGCTGTTTTACGTACGACGAAAAAGACTTTATTGTGTACATGTAAGTACAAGAAAGAAGAAAATATTTGAATATTTCAATATTTTTAACCTAGGTGTAGGAAACTGTGCAACCTTGATGTGTTCTTACTTTGATTCTTACTCAGCGGCACATTGGTGGAACAGCGTAGAAAAGACTGGAGACGCTTCTCATAAAACACAGACTTAACATTTTAAAAACTGCAAGGCAGCAATCAGTGAAAGTGCTGGTATATACCAGCGCTACCTCTAGGTAGTGCTACACCAGGTATACTACCTCCTGTAATGATATTAAAGTTCTGTACTCTTATTACTCACATATTTCACAGTTGACACACAATACTCTTTTTCAGTATCTCAGTTACAATTGATTAACTCTGGTCTGTAAGTAATGCTTTCATCACATTGGTGGACCGAAAATAAATACCTGTTTTGTGATTACTATTTTTACTATAGTCACTCTGGTAGGCAAACAACAAAATACACCCCATTTGTCTACCAAGGGACTTTTACAGGTGTTTGTTTGCAAACTTGGCAGAATGTGCACTCATTTCAGGTGGTATTCTTTTCATTAAATCATATTATTGTTATTTACAGCCTGTCATGTCTTCTGTGTCACCTGGACTCAAATATAGACGTAAGTTACAGAAAGCCGTCGTTTACCTTGTGTTGTGCATAGAGATTTAAAATACAGTAGGCTATTCCAACATATTTCAGTAAATACATATATCTTCAATTTAATTTAAATTTAATTTAACCGAAGAAGGCTGATTTATCATACGTTTAAATCTAAACATGCATATTTTTTATGTAGCAGGGTTACAAAAGTGATGTTAGGAAAGCACTAGACGCGCTAGAAGCGTTTGCTTCGGACAATGTTTCCATTTTTGAAGTTACTCTTTAGCGACATCTTCTGGCAATAAAAATTCAAAGCATTTTTTGTGAGTTGCCTGAACATGTCGATAGAAGTGTGAGGAAGAAAAGACGGTGATATAAAAATGTACCAGATGTTTTAATATATAAAGCGCAAACACTGCTTATATACAAAATATTACAATGATTTTCAGATGGTGGTTAATCAACTAATGTCATTGTTATTTTAATATATTTCATGATTTGCTTGCATCCTAATACAATACATGGTATGGCGTAAATATTTTATAATATGCATAGATTTTCTTTCGTTTAATTATTTTTGGAATGACCGTTGTGTTATAGACAATGACTGTAAACAACATTTCAGTACTTTTATAAAAAAGGATAATCAATTTTACTTTGAAAGATATTTTTATCTCTAAAAAACACAAAGTAAAATTAATGTGAACAGGCGCTTGTTGCATGATACGTGTCTTTGTTCCTGTCTTTACATGTCTGTGTTAACGCGCACAAATGGAAAGGATTTAAAGCTCAAATGGTTATTTTCTCACAGCTTGTATCGTATTCACAACATTCCGAGTTTGCTTTCGTCCTTGAAGTTATAAGTGGACCATATGCACTCACGAAGGACAAATTAGGTCACAAAAGAGGAATGTTCCCGCGGAAGGAAATTACAACAGTTGTCATCTTAGTTCAGCGTCTATTTATTCAGGCGTGGCGTCAGGGGCATCATTGAGTTTAATGTCGTGATAATAAATTGTGACACGATTGTTGGAATTATGCTCGTGACTTCAAAGGCGCTCAGTTATAGGCTGCCCATCTGCGCGAGTTTTTATTAATTTTATAATGTCAGACTTTGAGAAGCACCGAGAGGTGAAAAAAATCCGATGAAAAAATAAATAGCGTGGCTCTGTGTTCTGGCTTGTTTGAAAACGAGGGCGTTAAGATAATAAAAACAGAATTAAATTTTGAGAGGGGTTGAACGGGGGACAGAAATTTGTGCTGACAGTGACAATGGAGGTAATTTAGCCCAAATGTCTGCCACCTTGAAGGTGTAATAGTTTTGCAAGGAATTTAAAACTACGTCCAGACTCAATCGCCCGGTGGTATGGGACTTCAATGCAAACCTTATTATCAGAACAGTTTAGTTTGTTCTGTACTAGTTGTGACACGTCCCATCGCGACCTGATCTGAAGTATCGGGAACCGATAGTTCATCTGTATTCCAGAAGGGGGCAGTCACGGACAGGGAAAAAGACGGTCAGGTTTAAACGTTTAACGCAGCGCAGAAACTGATAGATCTATGCGTGTATTTTAGAATTTTACATAATGCTTCTAGCCTGATTGGCAGAGTAGCCAAGGTTTATGCCAAAGGAGTGAGTTGCTTTTGTTGGTCTTTCTGTAGTCACAGAGTTGTTCTGTGACTAACAGTCAGTTAGTAGCAGTGTGGCGATGGCCCCTCGTGACTAACATTATTCGTCTTGGTGAACCCTGCTTGTAATGGTGTCATGAACAGTATGAATGAAAGGGAATGTAATAACAGGGAAAAATGGCCCGCTGGGATTACCGAAGGCCAGGGAAGGTCTGTCAATAGCTTGGTTTATATTAACTACAGCCAATTAAAGTGCACTTTTCAGAGCTGGGGTGAGCGATGTTATTATTTCCACATAGTTAAAGAACGCGGCATGGCCCTCTTACTGTGACCGTGTTGTTTAATTTGAAAAGCGTTGATGGTTGCTGGCGTCGGCCGCAGCTCCGGCTTTATTACGACACCTTCGGCTCGAAGAGGAGAAGCACAACGGACAGCGGCCTCTGAGTGAGAGAATGTGCAGGAGAAGCTGTGAAACATAAGGTTGGGGATTTGCCCAGATGACCTCGCCAAGTTTGCAAAGAAGGCACACGTGTTTCTCGTGAGCGTCTGCCTAATCGGTCCCGCTGATTTCAGCTGCAGCTATGGTGGCGATGCCTTCAAATAAAGCCGGGTCTGAGCAGTAGGGCCTACGTGAGCGATGGGACCCTCATTGGCCCTGACCCCCCCACCGCATCCTGTTAAATCACATGTGCTGCCTTCAGTTCACCTTGCATCTTGCAGATGTGCAGATTAATCCAGATTAGGGATTCTCTTTATTTTTCTGTAATTGGTCAGAGGTGGACTTTGTGCTTTGACTTGGGCCTGGGTTGTGTGTCTGGACGCAGTTGAAGAGGCTCATCTGAAGCTCATTTAAAGCGCAGAGTTTTTTTCCGGTGCAAAATATCTCGCAGGACTACCACATTAAAAGTGGACCATGTGATGTGACTCATATGTGCAATACAAACTTAAACAAAGGCTGAATTGGGATGGTCCTGCTATTGCCTCACACTGCCAAGGTCATGGGTTCCAGTCTGACTCTAGACTGTGTGTGTGTGTGTGTGTGTGTGTGTGTGTGTGTGGACTTTGCATGTTCTCCCTATGCTTATGTTAGTTTTCTCCAGTTCCGCTCCAGTCCACCTGTGCTCAGGTGTTTAGAGATTTCTAAAGTGCTTTGTGTGCGTGTGTGTGAATGCCTTCAGCACAGTGCGGAGGGGAAGATGTGTATATGCGCGTGTGTATGTGTGCTGCTTTGTTCACCTTGGACACATGAGAAGCAGAGAGGCCCGTCTGGACTAGTCTGAAAGGCACGTTCTGGCCACACCCACCCATCCACATGAAGACGTTATAGAAAAGCAACAAGTGGATGGCTTTTCCATGCCTCTCATGAAAAATAAGATGTTTGCAGTCAAGCTTACTGCTTTACAAATAGTCTAAGTTCTTGTTACATCTGAGCCTATTTGTATGTTCGACCACACACTTATTCATGTATCAGACATGAGGAATTACCTCTTTAAATTCTAGTTTGAGAGTTGCACTTTAGTATGTAGATTTCTACTTGCTACATATAATTTTTGGAAAAACAAGATGATTTCAGCTTACTAAGTGCACGTTTGAAATCTCAGGAAAGAACTGCTAAGTACTTAAAATAAAAAATGTCATCAGTCCATTTTTGTCAGAAGGACACATTTCTCCAAAATACAAGCTTTATTAGTGAGGGAAAAAAAAAATAGTGCTAAAATTAGATTTTGAATCATAGAAACTAAATCATAGACTCAGTGTGATGCTTTAAGTTTTACTTTCTGAGTTTTTTTTTTTTGTTGTAAAAATATGTTTTTTTATTTTAACATTGTAAATCGTATTTATATTGTAATAATGATCGTGTTTCATTCCTGGTTATTGTTTTTCGAGCGAGGCTTGCGACAGCTTTATGTGGTAAAAATGTTTTTTATCATAAGGTGGCAGTGTAACGCTATGTAAGACGCTTTACAGAGGCCCAAACGTCCTCGTGTGTGCACGTGCTCGCATCTCACTGCCACAATGCTAGTTTTACTGTTAACAGTGGTAACCAGACATAATAATCTCTTAATTAGGATCATTAATGTATTTTATATTTTATGTATGACATTACAGTGTTGTTTTGCGATGCAGAATGTGGACACTACAGATTTTGTTCTTTGTGTTACTTTTTATATTTTAATGTCAGTGGGGCAAAAAAATACATTTGGAAATTTTTTCCAAAGGGCAATCTTACACATATTTAGGAGAGGGGGGCAGTACATGAAACACAGAGAGCTCTAGAGAGCAAAAAATAATAATTAAAAAAATACCTTTTTATACTACACTAACACTATATAGCTGTGACGGTTTTAAAGTACAGCAGCCTGACCCTGTCAATGTCTTTATTTATGACTGAAAAGCAATAACTTTATTTTACTTGTTGTATCACGAATCGTACTTCCCATAAATTGTAACATTTAAATAATACATAACAGTAAATGTAACTTGAATACGTTCTTAACCAGAGTGTCTGGGATTAATTATGGCAGTACACTATGCAGAAATCGTGTTAGTATTTTCACTGTGCTTGTTTTTATTGAATGTGTAGTTTAATTTTCACATTAAGAAGTGTATTCTGCCGGAGAAATCGGTGGTGCTGTAACGTTCTCCAGCGTCTTCAGAAGAGATTACAGGGAGGTCTAATCAGCAGAAGGCCGATGTGCAAGGGTGAAGTTATTCAAATGTGGGAGGGCTCTGTATAACTTCTAGTTATATAGAGATAACAGTCTATATAACTGGGAGGATGTGCCCTCCCCACCATCTGTGGAGATGCCAGTGTGTATATACTATCATTGATCATTCCAAAGAGTCAAAAAGAATTCTACAAAAAAAATTATATATATATCTATATATATGTTTTTTTTTTTTGGAACATGGAAACTCACATTCCTCTGAAAGACTGTTATGTCTGTTAAAGATCGTAGTCCGAGGAGTAGAAGGGGCAGCTTTTTTGAAGGTTAATCCCAATAAAAGCTGACCACAAACAAAATGACCTAATCCCCTCTTTCAAAGTGAATTACCCCTGAAAAGCACATGCTGGCTGTGAGCTGGGCAGGGCTTCCTGCGTGCGATATGGATTAGCATGCTCACGGTCAAACCCCCCCCGCCAAAAACACTCTGCAGTTCTGTGGGCCAGCTGGTCCTCCCTGCAGATGCAGGATGCACTCACAGCATGAGTTGTTGATTGGACAGGGTAAACCGGGGGGAGGGGGGGTGCCAAGAATTCACTGAATTCATTAATTGTGTGACCCCATCAAACAAGGATTTTCACCTGCATGTTATAATAGATAACAGGAGAGAATTACCTAAAATATGTGGAAACATGTGTTGCTCAGTACAGCTGTTAACATAGAAAGTAATCAGTAATACATTATTAGTGGTCTGGTGGCTCAATGAGCAGAACATCTGGCTGGGATATGGAAGTGCTCTACTTCAAATCCCAGCACAGCCAGGCGTGTCTTTGAGCAAGACACTCAGCGCTAGCTCCCTGGGTGCTGTATGTGGCTGGCTGCTGCTCCCCCCCTCAGGGGATGGATTAAATGCAGACAGGTAATTTCCCTCTGGGATTAATAAAGTACAATAAAATTAAAGAAATCAGCTACTTGTTGTTTTATAGGGTCACAGTTGGGCAGGAGCCTAAACCAGGCACGAGGCAAGGTACACCCCAGCTGGAAGCCGAAAATTAGTTACTTTGGCAGAACTACAAGAATCGACAAATTATGTAAGTAATAAAAGAAAATTTTTTATAATACACAAAGAATGCAAAACCATTGTTTGACACAGTGTCATTTTTGGAAGTTTTAAAATTGAAAGAAGATTTAAGGTGAAACTTGAATAGGCAGAAACTGCACAGTATCTCATAAATTACAGAGTTGTGTTAAAAAATGTTATTTGGCATTAGGGTTTATTGTTTCTGTATGTAAAAGCTCAACTTTGTGTTTTTGAAAGGCATTATATAAAATAAATGTATTATTATTATTATTATTATTATTATTATTATTATTATTATTATTATTATTAAAAGAAGACTGCGTCTGTTTCAGGCAGAAGATGTGTTCAGAACATCTACGTGTTCTACAGGTGTACGCTTATCTGAGCACGGTCGATATATTAGTACTGCAGTTTACACATCGGTGTGTACAAACAGTGTTTCATGTGGTAGATCACATAAAGATTACCTACGCTCGCCGCTATGGTTACCACATCAGCGTTCACGATTTATGTGAGCGCGCTCTTGAAGCCAGGACGTAGACTGACTTCGCTGGACCGAAAGAATTTGTTTTGACAGCAAAATGACGTAGTGCTTTGGGCGTACCACCTAGGATAGTGACAGAGCCATCACCGTCTCAATGCTGGCATAAACATGCCCATACTTGATTAGTTTACATGTGGGTATAAATTAGCACCCATCAAGCTAAGAATGAGTAAGACGTTTCTGTACAGGGGCTTCTTGAATAAGTTCCGTTTCTGGCTACGTTTGAGGCAGATAATGGCAGAGCCTGACATTCTGCATATTAAATGCATCTGTCAGAGGTATTTCAAAACCTCACGCCACGCTGCGTTTTCACTTCTATAGACTTGACTGATTTATGTGTTATATTTATCATTATGATTCAATAATATATTGTCAGTTTTCATTTCAAGTGTGGGATATTATGGTTGCTCTTGGGCTTGGGAAATTTAATGACAGGTGTTTATTACTGTAATTAATTGGTGCCAATCAATCAAGGTGCTTCTGTGCATGTGAGTACTATTTAAAGCATGGGCTGGTGGCCCAGTGGCTAATACCATTGCCTTACAATACCAAAGGCTATGAATCAAATCCCTTCCTGTATAGGCTCCAAACCTGGATAAAATGGGTCAGAAAAAGCACCCAATATTTAAAAACATGTGCCAGGTCAATTTGCTGACTGTTAACTGGATGCTGGTTAATCTGCTTGTGGGAAAGAAGAACACATGACCGGTTCAGCATGCTGACTGATGTGTAACACGATTTCCTTTACGTTAAGTGCTGTAGTTTTATGCAAATACCAACTCAGAGTGCGGACTGCTCTCTTGAACAAGGAACTGCATACTTTCTCCTACTGCGTAACGTTTCCACATTTGGGTTCCCTCTCACTCCCATCCCTTATGACAAAAATAAGCAGTGTTGAGTACATGTGCAACACTTCTCAGTGGTGTTTATCCAGCACAACTTAATAATAATAAAACTTAATAGCAATAATAAACATGCTCAATTCCACAACCTCTGAAGTCCGAGAGCTGCCATTTTTTTTTTCCATTGAACCTAACTTGAGACGACACAGGTGGCTGTGGTGCGACATGAAAGAGCGTGACACGAGGAGACAGAGAACGTCTCTGCATGGGATGCTCCACCTTCAGGCCCTTTTTATGAGCTCTGCCTGTGACAGGCTTTACGTAGTTCTGTGCATTTACTGAATGCTGATAATGAACTTCATAAGATCGTCTAACCACCACTGGAATATGGAAATTGCGTAGCTGGAGAAGATGTGCAGGACACTTACATATAACACAATGTAGTCTTTAGACGAAACACAAAGTGTAATAGCAATTTAAGTTTCTGTATTGTTACTTAGCAAATATTTTTGTGTCCAAAGCAGGCTGTGGTTGTAATGACACAGCTGTATTTGGTACATTTTCCTTTAATTATTTTGCTCAAAGTTATTTTAATGGCTCCTCGGGGTGAGGAGAGCTGGTGTGTTTCACATAAAAAATCTTCCCGATACAGTCAAACTCTAGCTGATAAAAGCCTTGTGCTTCTGTCAACGTACAGGGGGTGTAACTGCAGCAGTGGGTGCCCATTGTGCTTTGAAGTGGCGCCTTGAAGCCCAGGGGATGGGGCTGTGGGTGACACCACCTGTGGCTGCCTTCCCTGTGACAGTGACCCGGCCCTCCTGGACCTGCCTTCCGCGGCGCCCTGCAGATGCGGGACTTTGTTTCTGTTCAGCCACCTGCGGTGCATCCATCTGGCAGCCGCCACCTGATCACACGTGGCCCCTCCCCGTTCCTCTCTTTCCGTCCTGTGCCACCTTGCCCGCTGGCTCCTCCACCTGTCTAAGTTGAAGTGTCATGCTGCCCCAGTTAGGATGGGGGAGGTTTTCATGTGGCCCTCACTATCATACATGAGGGGAGTTTGTTTGTGTGTTCTCCCATCCTCTGCATGGTGTTACTCCATCAGTCTGGTGACAGGGACTCACAGGGACCGGTGAATAAACAGTCCCTGTAGCGTGTGACCTGAGACACCTGGCGTCCCGTCCCATGTAGGTCCTACTCTGCATTGTCCCCCGTGTATTCCGGGACAAACACCAGCCTTTCTACAGCCCCCCAGAACAGATTAGCAATTCTCAACAATTAATGATTTAAAATCTTGCCAATGACATCGAGTCATTCTTTACACCTCGTATTTATTTATTGACATTCTGCGTCTTGTGCTTTTGTACACCATTCATATACTCACGTCATCTTTCCACAACTCTACAAATGGAATCAACTGAATATGCTGGTTCATGCTCCCAGTCTTTGATTGACTAGACTGCTTTAAATCTAGAGGAACTTGTTAAAGGACCACATTTTAACCATAACTGCATGGTAGACCTTATAATAACTAAGGACCAACATCTTGTCTCAGTTTCTGAACACGAGCTCCTCCCTGCAGGGGACTCCTTTAGTATATTATAATCCTTTAAATCACAGCCTTGGTTATTTTGGAATTATAACAGCATGAAGGGTGATTTTTCATGACCCCTGGTTCACCCCAGTGTGTACTGCCATGTACTGGAAGCAACACTGAACAACTCTTTGAGAAGTATGGCCTTAGTGCACACAAAAGCACCCTTTCAGGAGCATCAGAAGGTATGTCCAGCAGCTCTTAAGGTAGCGAGGTCCCCTTGCTTCTCGAGTCGTAAATCGTAATGTGGGACACACAAGGCTTCTGTTCTTTCCTCTTGACTGACTTTCACACTCAGCTATTCACTAAACCTCAGAGATGATGGAGGAGAGTGTAATAACTTCATAGATTTTTTTAAAGAACTGGGAAAAAATCTGTGTAAACACCTTTATTGAAAAGTGGGTCCTTCTTTCTACTGAGTCTGCCATCTGCCCTCCCCCCCTCCTCTTTATGGCTATTAAATCTGCCCTCACTGTGACAACTAAAGGGAAAAAGAGTTGATGTCATACCAACAAAGATACTCACTACTGGTCCTCTAGAGTTTTTTTCTGTCTGGTTTCAAGCTAAACTCCATAGCATTAAAGAGGCATTTTCCTGGGTTATAATGATTTATTAACATTGTTCACGAGCCACGTGGCTGTATGTCACTGGCAATGATATGTCTTCTCAGGTGTATGCTGATTTACACACACACACGCATGCACGCACGCACGCACGCCTACTCTAACACAAGCACATGTGCCACTGCGCAGCCACGAAACTGGACAGAAACACACTTCTGATAGGTTACTGTAAGAAAACAAAAGTTCATTTTATTATGGCCTGGCTGGGTTCCTTGCTCAAATGAATTCCACAGGAGGTAAACCACAGCTCGTATATTAAACATATGTTTTTGTACAAGCTATGTTTAAATGTGTGGTATTTAAATGTGCTTTGTGGCAGTTTGGTGGCTCGGGGGGGTAGTAGTCTTGGGTCAGTTCTTCACGATTATGAGTTTGAACATGGCTGGTAGTGGCACATGGGGACAGAGGTTCACTCTGGCTGCTATGCTTGTCTTCCTGTATTCCAAAATCATGCAGAGGTGCTTTTACCTGAGGGGCTGTCTGCCCTGAGATAGCTTTGAGGCCTCCTGGGACTTTTTTTAGAAAATAAATTTAAAAATGTTTCTCAGTGTAATGTGTTTTTTGTCAATAAAGTTTTTTTTTTGTTTCACCCAAACTACAGATGGTTGCTGACATACCTAAGCAACACGTTCCACAATCCTTTATGTGTGTCGGAATTTACCGTTTTGATATGGCGAAACTGAATTTGTGTGCAATTGATGACAAACTGACAGTAAACAAAGGCAGCTGCTTACCTTCACTTTGCGAGGTGCGCTGGCTGCCACGAGTTCAGCTGAGCCTCACACGTACTTCAATTTTTTTTGTGGAGGCCCTTTCCACAAATTTATGCATGTTGAAAATTTCTTGCATGAGTACAGATTTGTGTCTGTTGGAATTATAGAATTATATATACACATACACACTTTAACTGTAATATTGTAATGTAAAATAGGGTAATTTTGGGATATATATATATATATATATACACACACATACATTTAACACAAATTGCCCTATTTAACATTACAGTATTACAGTTAAAACAGCATGAATTAGATGGTAATAATAAAATTACTTTAAGATTAAACAGTACCACCTCCTCTTCTCCATTCCGAGCAAAATCGACTAGACATGTTCTTCCATTGATGAAAAAGGTCTACTGTTACAGAACTTTAAAATTTACCTTGCCACTTTACACATCACGATCAGCAGACATCAGTGAGAGCCATGAGATTGTCTATACAGGTTGTCGTTGATTTACGACCGCAATCGAACCGCAATCAACCAACCAGTCGTAACTTGATTTGGTCGTAAGTCGGTCTATGCAAAAATTACATTACATATATTAAACTGAAGGACACAGAAAACGAACACAGAGGAAGTGCACTGTACCGAGACTGAGCGTACACTGAGCTTTGCACGCAGAGCTGCTAGTGCTGCTGGGAGCTGGGCGAAACTGTCGTGTGCTCATTCGCCCAGCTGGGCAACGCTCACCAGACATATCGGTCACAGTTGTGGTCATAAAGTCGATCAGTCGTAAATTGCATAGTTTGTAAGTCGACGATGACCTGTATACTGTAACATCCATCCATCCATTATCTAAACCGCTTAGTCCTGGTGATTGTCGCGGGGAAGCCTGGAGCCCATCCCAGAGCACATAGGGCAGGGCAGGGCAGGGCAGGGCAGGGGACACCCAGGGTGGGGCGCCAACCCACCACAGGGCTATACTGTAACAAAATTATATTATTTGAATTATACATAGTATTTTTAAGCATTGTGTATACACTACATTCTGTATGTTGGGTATTTGAATGCACCCTTACAGCACAGCTCTCAGAAATATGAGACTTTTCCTGTAAGGTTTTGATTTAGATATATGTTCTAGTGTGGCAGATTAATTTCTCGAATATGGGAATTCCCAAAACTTTACTTGTGTGAGGTTACTGATCATGCATCAGGGTGTCAGCTCAGTCCCACGTTCTGCTGCTCTGCAATCCGCAGATGGGCTGCTTTTTGCTCCTCTTCCTCCTCTTCCTCCTCACGTTATTCAGAGGAGGCTTCTTCTCAACGGAGAAAACTCTCAGCGCAGCTGCGCAAAACGACAACATAGACACGCCGCGCGGTAAATCGTGTGCGAGCTTTTTGTAATAAAAACGCGATGCGTGCCTCTCAAGTGAACAAAAGCGGTCGTCGAGGGGAAATAAACCGTGAGAAAATAAAGTGATTTGTGGAAATAAAAGCACTCTGCTCGCCGTAAAGAATGCCGCTCGGTCCAGGAATCGTGAAAATGTGTTTGGATTATTGTACGCTTCCTCGTGCCAGCTGGACCACGTTATCATTCTTAAATCCCGGCGAAGCTTAACATGTGCTTCAGCAGACATTTTTCTACAGATATCTCCAGTACAGTAACACACTTCCTTTTATGCCCTTCTTTTTGTAAGTCGCCAGCTGATGTGGTTTTATTTTCCGATAAAACTGCATTGAACGGGTTATATTTACAGTTAAGAGTGCTGTAGAAAGCAAGAGCAGTTATCTACCAAGGCTGTGGCATTCTTTTAGAGATTAAATGCGGTTTTGTACACCTTGTTGCATTATCTTTATAAACCAAAATAAGGATGCTTTAGAGCATTACACTTTGTTTAGGCTTTTTGTATATCTTTCCAGACTTTTATCGTTATCAAACGTTAATTTTGACTCCTGAAATAATGTCTATACTGTAAAATCGAATTAGTTGACTTTACTCAAAAAGCAAGCAAACCGATTACCTTAAAAAATTTAAGCAAATGCACTTTATTTATCTACGTAAAGTGGATTCAACGTGACATTACCAATTCGTTTAAATAAAGCACGTTTACTTACAGTTCTAAGGCAATTGGTTTGCATGCTTTTTTTCTGAGTGAAGTCAACGAATTACATTTTATTGTGTACAAATTACGCTAAAGGCTGATCCAACATCGTCGGAATTAAAGGAGACCTGGGCTGCATTTGGGGCCTGTATTGTTGATGAGGACTATGTTTACACGACTGAATTTTGACATCGGTCACGTATTGCTTTTGGGGAAGGGGGGTGGCAGAGGCAACCATGTGGACAAGCGAAGAGTGACCGAGGGTCACTGAGCATGACTGAAACGATGTGTAAGCTCATTCATGCATTTCACTAGAGTGCAGCCCGCAATTTGCATCTGCCCTGTCATTAAAGTTCACGCTGTATGGATGCATCTGACACAGTCCTGCAGGCAGGAGTCAAAAGCTGTTTGACAGGGCGCTCTTTCCGTTCGTCTCGGAGTGAAAAGAAAGTTTCTCCATCCAGGTATACGGCACATGAGGGAAGCCTTAAACCTTTATGTCATGTGTGGATTTGATGTTGGCCATTTCAGCGTTTATCGGATGTCAGTAATTTGATATGTCTGTATTTTGATGAGGGTGGTTAATATTGCACGTTCTGTTATTGGCGGTGTTTTGGGGGACGCGAAGGCGTTTGACATTTTGACGCATCGGTCTCACGAACTCATTTTTCAGGTTGATCGCTGCTGTGAGGATGCTCATATAAAGTTCCACTTGATTACACTCAATTTGCCCCGCGTTGAACTCAATATTACAACATGACAACGTGTCCGGTGGTTTGTTTGTTTCCAAAGTCGTTTTTTGCAAACTCTTAGCGGTGCTTGATTGCAGTCCAGAAAAAAAAGCACAGGGTAGTTACTGGAAAGAGGAGCTACGTAAGCTCAAAGGGAAGCGCATTGATATGAATCGACTCAAAGTGCCAAGGACGACCTAAAGACAAATAACTGATAATTGAACGCAACATCAGAAAATTGTGTTTCTCGGGTAACAAACGAGAGGTACGACTTCGCAAATCCGTGCCAAGAGGGATAAAGATCAAACGGAAGTTTGTCAGTAATATCAATTTCCTGGTAGGCGTTCGTTTTCATGTCCCGAGGCTCATTTCTGTCCTGCACAAAAGCGCCTAAGAAAATTCAACAGCCAATGAGCGTTAAACGCAATATCAGTTAGGTAACCGTAAGGTTACCCTGTGGAAAAAAAGGTATAAATTATATTCAATTAAATTCAATTTGTTTTTATGTAGCGCCTTTCGCAACAGCGTGCCTCAAAGCGTAGAATGGGAAGGGGCGTGCAGCAGTCCTCCCCTTATATTCGAAGGTACTGTCCATGTGGATGTGCTACATGGCAAGTGATGTGCATGGCCATCTCACATGCTGAGCTCTGAAAACACTCACGATCGATTGCGTTAGTAGAAAACCGCTGCTTAAACCCAAACGATCACGGAGAAATAACTGCTGAAGATCAAGGCTTGTTTACGCATACATGTGAGTGGTGCATTCCGGTGCTGTGTTCCTGAGATACGTGCGTGAAGATAAACATCTTTAGGTTAGATGTTCTTCACACACGCACACAAACTATATTCGCCGATCTGTTTATGCTTTTTGAGGTTATAAATCCTTAAGCAAAATTCCACCACAAGCAGAATAATGATTCCGACTAGTTAGGACGTTTAGCCAGATATCTGCTAGCTCTTTCTGTTGTTACTCTTCTTTACCTGAGTTTTTTTTTTCTCTTCGTTTCTTTTCTTTGTAAGTATGTGTGTAACTTAATTCAATCCTTTTTGTTGAATTAACAAGATTAAGATGACAAGCTATCAATTAGACAGAAATAAAACGTCAGTCAGCCATGAGGCATTACATGGAAGTGTTACATTTCCAACTTTTCTTTACAATAAAGAGTCAACAGTTTTCCTCTGACAGCTGTGAACATTTCATCGGGTTTGCTCCAGGCAGCCAGTTCCCATACTCCTTTCTCCCCCAACCCTTCCCTCCCTTCTGCCCCCATACCCTCCAGGTGAGCATGCCTTCATTATCTCTACACTGACGCCCAACAGGTGCTGAAGCTGGGAGGAAATAAACCGCAGTGTTATTGCCAAGAACTGAAGAATCCTTTCGGATGAGAAGTGAAACGCCTTCAAGATTTCCAAGTTCTGCTGCCCCTGAACAACACTTGAGATGCCAAGACAAGGTCTAGATGAGGGAGTGTTTCTGCTAAATGAAGGGAATTGGACGCTGTTTCAAGCTGGGCTGGGGGGGGGTGGTTGGAGTGTTGATGGACTACACTTGCCATATAAGTTTTCAGCTTCAAACCTCTAAGCTTTTATGGTCAGGGGAGCGCCCAAGGTCAGCAGTTCCTCCTGTCAGGCTCTGTAGTGTGTATTCTCCTGCTACATTAGCAGGGTGGACATGGAACTGGAGGACTATTTTAGGCATATTTTAGCAACAGCAAGGAGATGGAATGTGTCCACTGATCCAAAAGAAAGCCTGTCAGATTGTCTCATGCACTTTCAGGAAACAGAGGGGACAGTTACGGAGTTTGGCTCTTTTTAAATTTATAGTTGAGTCGGCAGTGGGGAAAAAATAAAGTATGTGTATACTAAATAATATGGTTAAAACTTTCAATAGCCAATAGCGTCTGTTCATAGTATTTGAATAAACGTAACGTTGCATTTCACTCGCGTGTACCTGACGTATACATGTCTGGATCAACCCGTGGAATTATATTTGGAAACGTTTTACCAGGCAACCGGATAGCGGTACAAAACTTGCGTAATTCATAGGGTTGTTTTTATTGTTTTATGCCGTAATGAAATGCTGTGATTAATTAATCTTTCTTTTAAAAGAACGCATATGGAGTTCTACACATGTATCTTAGTGTAGCAGTTTTGGTCCTGTGTGAATTCATTTGGCCCGACCACATGGATAATTTAGCCCACGTAGCTAAGCCTCTGGGTATGTAACGGATTTAACGTGAAACAGACACCTGGAAAAACCCATCCTACCGACAACAGAGCAGGGGTGTCAACATCTCTCTGGAGTGAAGTAATCCATCTGTTCCTTTGTCTTTATTCCTGGATATTTTTTTGTCACACTACCTGTATGAGACCAAGTATTAATGACCAGCTCTTAGTCAAACACCGGTGGCTTTGTTACCTTGCTTAAGTGGCTTGTAGGAAGTGCTGCTTTGGCTGTCTCACCCCAAGCTAATTTTTGTAGCTGAGTATGAACAAGTCCATGTGTTATATTCCACTCTGTATAATGTTAGCATGCCCATGGGAGTTGGGCAGCTGGTCGACAATGGGCCCTCAGATGTTTTTATTTTCTCCTCACTGTGGAGTTTTTGGTTCATCTCCTTTGTTGTCACTTGGCTTTAACCTCAGACATTGTTTTTCTTACCTTTTCCTGTAAAGTGCCTTGGGCAACTCTGTTCTGAAAGGCATAATGTAAAAATAAACTGAATTTAACTGAATATTATGTACTCTGTTACCTGTGAATTGAAGTCCAGCAGGAGAACAAGGATGCCTTTACTACAAAGTCTGCTGGTTCGGTTTCTTTGAAAGTGTCTTTTGTACCTTTGAGCGGACGTTGTGTCCCGAGGTCACCCCTCTGGGAGCGTGCAGTGTAAATTACGGCAGAGAAGGCAACATGCTGACATAACGAGCCACCGGTGATCCCGTTTTTGCACGTTCCAGCTCAGACTAATACCCGTGGCCAGGAATTCAGGATGTTAAAGAAGACAAAGGCGCAGAAACCAGCCAACGCACAGTGTGAGACACCTCACTCAGCGGGAAACATGCGACTCCACTTAAAATGCCACCTTCCGTAGGAGGAAATGTATAGAATTTGTTTGCACCATAAATCTGCAGAAAAAGTACAGCACCGCGACAGTGCCCGCTCTGAGCTCTGATAATTCAACGTTCTTTCCAAGGCTGTATGAATTTGATTAAAGCTTGCCAACAAGGCGACGTGAAACCTCTGTGTATCTTTTCGAAGAATTAGAGAATGATGAATTACACAAGCAGGGTAAACAGAAAGCCTCAGAAAATCTCATTATGGGCCTGATGTTTATCGGTGTCTGTTTCCTTGTCCAGTGCTGTCTCCTTTTCTGACATTATTTTGGTTTCCACGACAGGTTTTGCAGAACGGCATCAACACACTGTACACTCAGCCGTCAGCGTCGTGGCTGTTCGGTACTTCAGACATCGAACTTTTGCCCTGGGATGGACAGGAGTTCTGACAAACACAGCTAAATTATTGTATAAATTGGATCATTAATTTATTAATCCTGTAATTATTTCCCTCATATTTGGTGTATTTTGGATGAGCATCTTAAGTATTCTTTCAGATTTAAAATTCTACTCCCTAGAAGGGATGTCCAAGTTAAAAAATTTAAATTGTACATAAAAAATAATGAATTATAAATAATAAGTACAAAATCTTTTTATTTTCCTTCAATGTATAGGAATTATATAAATATTCAAATGCATTGAATCAGCATCCTCAGTGGACTTTTTCTGTTGGTTTTTTATCTTTTATTCAGTTTATGGTTACGTCATGATGTGAAATCAAGAAGATTTAAATTCTGTTTTTTCTGCTCGCTATCTTCTGTTCCCACACAATCTGCTTTTGTTCATCCTCTTTGTTTTGTTCTCTGTCAGCCTTTTCCGTTAACCTCGGTTTCTCGTGTTCAGTCTCACTCTTCTGTTCACACTCCATTGCTCTTGTTCGCTCTTGCTTTCTTTTTTTGTACTTTTAGTATATTCTGTTCACTCATGGTCTATCCTGTTCACTCATGGTCTCTCCTGTTCACTCATGGTCTCTCCTGTTTGCTTTACCAGTTGCTTTACTTTTTGCTCAATCTTCCCTGTCCACTGTTAGTTTCACTACTTTCCTCACAGTCTCTCCTATTTTTTCATGATATTTCCAGTTTCCCAGCAGTCTCTTTTTTTGCTCACACTCTCTTCTGTCTGTTCCTTTCCCTCAAAATTACACCTCTTTCCTAACAGTCTCTCCTTTTTCCTTGCAGTTTGCCCTGTTTGCTCACAGTCTCTCCTCTTTCCTTGCAGTTTCCCCTGTTTGCTCACAGTCTCTCCTCTTTCCTTGCAGTTTGCCCTGTTTCCTCACAGTCTCTCCTCTTTCCTCGCAGTCTCTCCTCTTTCCTCACAGTCTCTCCTCTGTGGACAGAAGGTGCTGAGCCAAACTCGTTGTCCCTCACTCTGGACGAGGCCTCTGTTGTTAAACCTGGGAGACCTAATGGCAGCTGAGAGAGGGAGTGGAACGCGTGTGCTGGGCCAGGGAGAAGACGAAGATCTGCCAGCTGAAGGATGAGTCTTGGGTTGATGTTTTTGTGTTTCCAGTCCATACAGGCTGGATGGAGACCACCCCCTCAGCCAGCCCCTGGCTGGGTAGGAGCCCTTGATGTCAGTAACTCCATTGCAGCACTTGGAGCCTGCTGGGGAGACTCTACAGAGATGGATGGGTGTTCTGACCCGACACGGGCCCAAGCCAGCTGGGGCGGGATCAGATTTCCGCTGGCACAAAAACCCCCTCTGCTTATATCATCAGCAATCTGAGGAATTGCATTCAGGTGTTGGGGCCCTTGTTTCCATTCGACACAAAAAGGCCTGCCCCTCCCGGCCAGTCCGACTCCTCTTCTTTTAGTCCACACTTTGAAAGGGAGAAGAAAAGAATCCAATGATCAGATTTGAAGGAGGATTCCTGCTTGCTTATAATGGATTCTACATGAGGCATCTGCCTCTCCACAACTGTGTTTCCCATAACGTTCATATCAGACGGCTACATTTAGCCTGCACTGTCATTTATTACATACAGATATATTCATAGTCTTTTTTTAACACAAAATTGAAATGGATGTAAGAAAGACATAGGGGGCTCTGTGAGAGTTTAATGCATTGTACAAGGTTTAACATATAATGAGGTAACAAAAACAAGGTTGAACATATAATGAGGTAACAAAAATAGAGACAAAATTAGACTTAAAGTCATGCAATAGTCATGTTGGTGACCAGTCTTGTCGTTATAGTCTCTTTATTTAGTGTATGTCTCCAATTTAAAAATGACCTGAATATACTAAATGCGTTTTCACTAAGACAAACTCATACCACAAAAACATTGTTTGTGTGTGCTTTCCTATATTTGTGTCACAAATGTAGCAAATTTTGTTTTATGCCACTATAAAAGGTAAACTGCCACGCTTTGAAGTACAAATGAAGAGTTTTAAAAAAGAATGGAGTAGAACAGAATAGAGAAGCCTGTTGCTGATAAACTGGACAATATTTTGACAATTCATGTGATTACAGAACTGTCAAATACGTATTCTTTTTAAAATTATTGTATGCAGAACAATATTTTTAGATCTGATATAAGAGGCCAAAAAGTACACGTGCGCGCACAAATCTGGAAACAATTATGCCCTTTTAAACGTTTGTTTTACTACACACCAAATTCAGAGGAAGCCTTGTATTTTGGCGAGTAAACAAGCTGTGAATTTCGTTTTGAGAGTGACGTCACGCTGCAGTGAAACTCAACATCGTTACAACGGGCAGTTAATGGAACGAAGAGGTGAGTCAAGCCAGAAAGAACAAGGTTCGCTCGTGCAGAGAACGTGACTGTTCTGTCATCGTGCCTGTCGGTATCTTGTCCCAATACACCCTTTGATGCTGACCCCAGAGTGACCCCCACGATGAATGCCGAGAGACGGATTGTTCTGCCGGTTTGAGATCATGGCATCGGCTCTCTGTTCCTGCCAGACTCCGGACACCCGTCTGGCACATACAGATGTGTGTTTCATATTACGTTAACGTGAAACGCTTTTATCTGTGCTGCTATATAAAAAAAAAAATCGTTATATTTTTTCTGGATTGCAAGAAAGCGCCTATTAAAAGAGCACAATTTAGTTAGTGCTTAACGTAGCTACTCAAGTACGAGTTATACTTTTTAATATGAACTTGTCAGGAGCTGATGTGGTTCTGGGATCTAATGCCTAATTAGCTTTATCTGATTTAATTAAAAGACATAATAATTCTGTATTTATGTGGGGGTTTACACGATTTTCAGATGCTAATGCCAAGACATTTTTCAAGTGGTAATTGCATTAATTGACAGCACTGGTTGGATCTGTGACTCTTACCAGCCTCTGAAGTCTGATTTTTGCAATGTTAATTACGTAAGGTGTGTGCCTTAGCGTGACACTCTTATTTACATGCGAATTCTTAATTACATTTAATCCATCAACTTGGCAATTAAAGTAAACCGAAGCAAACTGCAGAGCAAGAAGACTGTTAACATGCAGAATGTAGCCAACCCATATTTTCCGTTATTTTAAATTGATATTATATATTTTATATTTAGAAAAAAGTTTTCATTTGTACGTGTAACTTTAATTACTTTAAAATAACGTACATAGTTTCATTTAATCAGGATGGAGCTGTTCTGTATTTAACAAAATTTTACGAAGTTTGAAAATGTAGTTTTTTTCCCTTTCTGTTGAACACATAACTAATTTATGGGCTAACTAATTTTTTTTGGGTATTTTTCTCAAAGTTTCCTCAAATTTCACCATGTTAACTACTAGTTTTTATTTATTATTATTATTATTATTTATTTATTTATTTTTGTATTTATTTTACTCTACTGACCTGCTGTGTCGGTTTAGTTTCCTGGACATTTCTGCAATTCTACTCATAAGCTGAAGGCGCATTTTTAAACTTTCTGGAATCCTGTGTTTGCTTTGCTTCTCTGGACACAGTTTTCACTGGCCTTGCATTTGTCAAATGTGTGTGTGCGTGTGTGTGTGTGTGTGTGTGTGGGGGGGGGGGTCCATAAAATTAAAATCAAACGTTCTCTGAACTAATTTCCCTTTACAGAGCTTTCCACCATACAGAAGGATGTTGTAGTGGGTTTTTTTTAAGATCTTTCACTGTCTCCTGAAGTCTCCTAATTGATATTTCCCACAACACAAGCACGCGTGCCCGTCACCGTTAATTAAGAAGTGCGTTTATACTTCGCCTGCCAACACGTGGTCCTACAAAAGGAGTGCGACTTTCATAGACTCTACTCATCTGTTTGTGATTTGAGGTCCAGGCCATTTTCTCAATTTATTTAAATGTGAGCCAGGATGAAAGCTCCTTGAACTAAACTACAAAATGACTTTTTGATCTTCCATTGGGAGCGGCTGCCTCTTAAACAAATATCTGATTCATCAAATGGCAACGGTTTGGGGTGTTTAATTCGGAGTTTGTTACTGAGATTTGCTTGGACTAAATTAAGTATGAAAGCAAGTATGAAACAATACACTATTACTCTGCGGAGCTGGTAGATATGGTGACTGCATTGCAGATTATTTGTGTTTTTATGGTTTGAATGGTTCCATGTTCAAATATATAGCAAGAAGCAAACATAAGGCTTTTCTCTTGGGACACTGCAAACAATAACCAGGGTCACATCTGTTATTTTTATATGAAATTAATACACCTCACATTAAATAGCATTGCTTATTATGAAAATCATACCAGAATTCATCGTAATCTTGGTCAACAACACCAATGGTCTGTGAAAAATTCTATACTCTGCTTAGAAAATAAATCTGGCTATTGAAGGCAATATTCCATATGATTTCTGTAAAATTGGCTGTTATATTGTATATGTGTGCCTTCTGTTTATGAAATGCCGACCATATAACAAAAACACATGTAGCTTGTACTCCGATTAACAGAGGTTTATGGACTTTATGTATGTCTATGAAGATTCTCAGTGGAATCTTCTTGAACTGAATCAGACTGAAGAAGCCTTTTGGTAAAAGGCGAAACATTTCTGCATAAGTGAGAAAGAAGTCCAGTTGACATGACTAAACTTCCAGACTTTATGGATGAAGATTGCATCGTTCATTATCTGAATATATATATATACAAATACAGAGAGAGAGAGAGAGAAACAGAGACGCACTTCTTCCTAGCGAAACGGCTACAGAACTCCACCACCTCCCTGGGTGGTGTATTGCCGTGACAACCCTAGCCACCCTGTTCTGGCTAAGGCCCCCTTTCTGGGTTTGACAGCAGGCCTGCTAAGAGGATGCCCAGAATCAGTCCCGTGTCTGAGATTAGCTCACCGCAGCCAAGGAATGCATTTGAACCCGTGACCTTGCAGTTCGGGGAAGTCGTGATGTGATCCCTAAATAAGGTGCTAAGCAGTTGGAGTGGAGATCCTATTTTGTTCCACTGGTCTGGGAAAGGTGTAAGAATGATAAGACCACACAACATCGGATTGTTAGATCAAAAGGTCATATTTTACAAAGATTAATTACTTTGACCAACGTACCCATCTACTTTCAATGGCTATAGTGAACGATCTGTTTTGACATCGGTAAAAAAAACAGGCAGCCATTTATCTCTAAAGTAGATGGCTATAATAACTGTTCATAAACCTTTTGTTTAACTTGTAAAGCTTGGGTTTTCTTGACCACGTAATCGTCAATAGTGATTCCTGATTCTAGTAATTACAGGGATTCTGGTAAATGTGTGAGATATACCCTGGATGGACATGTGAGGTGCTTTGCAGAGGCAAAACACAGAAATCTCACAGACTTTTCTAAAGCAAGCGTCTCTCATAGGTATCATATTTTAAGGCAGAATGCAGCCTGTATATTGAGTCACATGTCTCCGTAACTGCAGGCGCTCTGTCAGTCTGTTAGCCTGTCCCGACAGGAGAATTGGGTTGGGGGGGAGGGTCTGTGTTGAAAGAAGGAGATTCAGTTTACACAACACAGGCCCCATCTAGTCCTTCTCATGGGGCGGGGGAAAGACCACCAGAGGCCAGATTCAGGAAACTGTTACTGTTAAGGGTTCACCCCCCCATCTTCTGTGTGCAATATTCAGCCTACATTATTAATGACTGGGCTTAACCAATTCCATTTTGGTCCATCCGTCTTCAGTCTGAACACGTCGACTGGGTGCTAAATTTGAGGGATGTACAGGAAACCAAGGAAAAAGTAGCTGGATAGAGTTTCTTCCCAATATAACATGAGAAAGTTAATTTACGCATGCCACAAGAAAAAAAAAAACCACGAATGGAACTGGGGTGAAAAAGTATTCCTGTCCTAGATAGAAGTGTGAAATATTAGGAGCACCACAAATTAATTTTTTTGTAAATGGCTACTTGCCGTTGAACACCTCACTAGGTTTCTGTGCATGATTTTTAAAATAAAAGAAGTCGTGTTGTTTATGAGACATGAGGAAAGTACGTTACTGAAGTAAAGAACGCAAGGGTGTAAAACCCAGGCAACGTACAAGAACTTCTCAGATCGGGTATCGCAGCGAAAGGCTTACAGTTAAGAGGACTGACACAGAATGCAGATTATTTCTGACACATCCAAACAACTGAAGCCATTGGGATAATGTTATGAGTTAGAATGAGTATCACATGAGTTAATTATTCACTAAAAAAGCTACATATAAGTTATTGCACACTTCTGAAGGACCACTGAAAAGATTAAGTGCATTCCTGAAGGGCACAAAAGATAAGCCTCTTCTAGGATTAAAAATAATGGCCTGTCTGGAATTAACTCCTAAAACAGCTGAAAACTGCAACCCTAATTAGAAGGAATTAATATTTTATACCTCAATGGTAAGAGGATTTATGGGTGACCACTTGGCTGCTTTGGTGTCCGTCTTACACCTGTGAGCTCCGCCCACTTTGATGACACACTTACCACTGCAGAGATCGGAGATCGTGTGGTGGAAATAGGAGCTCGGGGGTCTGTAGTGAAGGACATTGTTAGTAGAGTGGTGAGTGTAAATCTCCGGTTCCTAATAGCTGCACAGGTGGCTGGATATGAATTATATTTACATTTATTCATTTAGCAGACGCTTTTATCCAAAGCGACTTACAACATTTCGCATACATGTTACAATGAGCTAGCGCTGGGTGTCTTGCTCAAGGACGCACCTGGTGGCTGGGCTGGGATTTGAACTGGGAGACTTCTGCAACCCCAGCCTGATGTTCTACCCATCGAGCCACGTTGGCGAATTAAAACAGCCATGACACATCAGTCTGTCCCAGCATAGACCAAGCAGTGGAACATTCAGGCTGTTCCTTTGTGTTTATCACCTGTGGAGTTTCTAGGGTTAACATGTCTTGGCCTAAATATGTCACATTAAAGCTTGCTGTTTGGTCCTGAACACCATGTTAATTGCTCTGGTATACATGTTAACACTCACTGACTTTACGGTTGTCACAACACGAGAAGAACGCACAGAAAATTGCATGTCTTGCGGAATTGAGCAAAAATATCTCTTTGAGCAGTTTATGGCAGGCCGCATCCTGTTAATAATCACGCTGCTGTCTGTGGCAGCACATCGAACAGCGTGCAGGAGGACAAATTCAGAACTCCCGATGAGCGCTCCTAACTCCTCCCTTTGTCCACATCACGTATATCATTTAGATCTCCTTAGCCTGTGTTGGAGTGCCAAAGCACGGCCACTCGTTCAAATCAAAATGTCCTGCCGGGTGTCGGTTACCCATCTGGACAGGTGCCACAAGGGGGTGTGTCAGCTGCCATTTTAGGATGAGCCGTGGGGCATGTTCCGTCCATGTGCTGGAGTTTTCCCTCCAGTGGACCCATAGGCCGCTATCAATGGATCGCCCATTCCCTGACCAACCACTGGGTCACTGGTGTTGGGCAGTGTATCGGCGTGTATTGGCGTGGTGGTTAGTAGTGGTTGTTGCCTCCTACCTCCAGGCCTGGGGTTTGATTCGCCCTCAGGTCTGTGTGCAAGAAGTTTACATGTTCTCCCTGTTCTTGGTGGGTTCTCTCTGGGTTCTCCAGTTTCCTCCCACAGTCCAAAGACATGCAGGTTAGGCTGATTGGTGTCTCCAAATTGCTTGTAGTGTGTGTGTGTGTGTGTGTGTGTGTGTGTGTGTGCCCTGTGATGTGTTGGCGCCCTTCCCAGGGCGTCCCCTGCCCTCCGCCCTGTGCCCCCTGGAATGGGTCTCCTGCGATCCTGCATTGGATAAGTGGTATGGATGGATGGAAAATATATGTGGGAAAGCACAGACATGTAAAGACTGCTGAAGTGTGAAAAAGAAAGCTGGAGGTTGACTTGGAGAGCAGAGGTGATTGCTAGCTTTAATCATTAAGTTCTGAGTACATCATTTAGGAATTCAAACATTATATTACTTTTTAAAAAAAGGGACTGACTTTTCAACATGCTTTCAATACACCACTGCATATTACTGGCTAAAGTAACAATAGAAGCTGGTCAGGATAAATAACTCTTTATATGGATAATGACACTTTAAACATAATAAACCTGCTATTGGCTGCCATTTAACACTAAAGAGGTACGGGCCTGGGACCCCGAAGCCCAAAGCTGACTTTATGAGGCCAAAAAAATCCGTGAGAGACTCTTGGGCGCTTGTGGAAAGAGAGCTGTACTTTCACGAAGACAATAACGGTGTTAGAATAAAGGAAATGAGGAAGACAACATACAGGCTCTTACTGACTCACACACACACACACACACACACACACACACACACACACACATACAACACACACAGCTTTAACTGTTTTTATGCAAACTTTAATTTTCTATATTATCCTTGGTTTATAATGTCATCCTCTGCTTTTGAGATTACATTCTGCCCTAGTCAACCGATAAGCTTTTTTACAGACATAAGGCACATTTCGCCTAGACTCTTGTAAAACAACATTTATATTCATTGAGTTTTTTGAGCTTACCAAATATGTTCTTTGCAGAAATATCATCTTAATGGGCGGGCAGACCCTCAGAATAAAGCTGTTCTTTAATGCATGCGTAATTACGTCTCCTAAAACTGGCTGTATATTCATAGATTCAAGAGGGGGAAAAGTACAATGCGGATGTACATATTTTACAAATAATAAAGGAGTTAAAACTGAGCTCAGGCCCCCCCTCCCAGAAGTAACTGAACACAGGACTCATACTGGCTTTTCACTTCTTGGTATCCCTTTGAAAACCCACAATCCTTAAAAAATAATCTGACAAGTGGTGTATTGTTTTGATGTTCTGAGAGGAAGAAAAAAAACCATCTTGACTTGGCCGTTCCACCATTATCCTTCGTTTGTATCAATCAGAGCGCAAAGAACAAACGTGGAACTACTGCAACCAGACTCTGACACCTGACAGTGCTGCCATTCTCGGTGATGGATCCTCCATTGCTCCTAACAATCCCTCTGCCTTCCCAGCTGGTATCATCTGCTTCTGATTACTGTCTGCCATTTAGTTCCACAAAATTGCACACTTCCTAATGGGGTTTTAATGATTATAGGCCTCTCTGTGTTTAACGAGGTTCACCTTATGGAAATCTGGTGATTCTCCAGTATATTTGTGCTTCCTGTCTTTTGCCAAGGCTTTGGAAGCGTCCAGCAAGGGTGTTAGACTTTCTTAGAAACATCACTTTGCCAAAACGCAAGTGTAATCAGAGCTTTCTAATTGATGGAATAGTAAGAAATGAGTAAACCTGCTCAGTTTCAGAGAGTGAGTGTGTGTGTGTGTGTGTGTGTGTGTGTGTGTTTGTAAACCCAGAGGATGGTCGTAAGACAGATGTTCAATGTCGCACACATTCCTGTCACAAAACACTATATAACGTTAAGGCTGATCTCAGTGTCTCCACTGAGCCAGCTCATCTGAAAAATCGTCTTGTTGTGGACTCGTTACCCTGCTCTAATTTTGAACGTTAAACCGTTCTTTCCATTGGACGTCTGTTTATGGACCTCTAATAAATGAAAAACAGCAGCCTGGTTTCTGAAGAATAAAACACATTGAACCAGGACCCTCAAACTCTCACCTTAAACTGATAATAAAGATTAAAGCTTACAAATTAAAAAGTTCAAATAACACCAGTGGCTTTGAAAACATTATTTAAAACACACAAATCTATTTATCCATTTTAATCTTTCAAAAGTTACTTAAGTTGCATATCTTTCCTTGAATGTATATGAAGATTTGACAGCCATCAGTGTTATCAACAGCTGTAAACCACAATCAGGTGTTTTATCTCACGTTCTAATTATAAACACTCTTGTTCTGCAGAAATATTTGTTAGGTGCTCCAGAGGGGAGTTCATTGAGGTGCATGCAAAGGCATGAAAACACGTATCATCAGTGAGCGATTTCTCACACTAAACCGCGGGGCTATTAACGGCTTTGCTTTGTAGCCTGGGGGAAACCTCACCTGGCTTTGTTTGAGTACAAAATTGGCTAAAAGCTGCTCTGACCAGTTCAAGAAAAGAACAACAAACCCAGAGAATTTGTGAGAAGGAGATGAAGAGACACCAACCAAATCGGGACATGAACAGGGGACCCCTCCCTCTTCACTCTGCCCCTTACCCAAGACCTAGAGCGCCGCGGATCATGAGAGTAACACGCAAAATATGTTAATTCGCTTTGAGTAATTGACTGACAGGTGGGCGGAGCCCCGAGGCTTGGGAACAAGCATGAAGAGGCAGCCCTAATCACTGTGTGATTTCTCTGTAATCCCTGTTTCTTGCATGTTTTTTTTTTCCTTTTTTGAGTCAGGAATGCATTGTAGCTAACTGTTAATCACAGGACCTGGGAAGGCACCTAAAGTGACTTTTAGGACACTGACTCCCACAAAACTTGTTATTCTCATTCGGTTCTTCTCTACTAGCAGGTAAAATAAGTACCCACATCAACTAAATTACAAAAATTTATTTAACCGGGGGGGAGGGCTTATTCCCTCCTGCCAGTGTTTATATACTTATGGTTTATAAATGACTGGAAACACTGCCTTTTTCTCACTGCACAGTGAAGGTAAGGTGATTAAAATTCACTGCTGCCAGAATCATGGTGGTAACTAATTACCCAAGTTTGTGGGAGCATTAGAGCTCTGTGACTGGGATTAGGAAGGCTTCCAGATCCTGTAGTGGTTAAATACCTTGGTGTGGCTTGGCCAATGAGGACAGCCTGACTGAGTAGAGGGCAGCGTAAAATCCCTGTCCATCACCGAACGTTGAGCAAGCTGAACCCACACAGGCGAGCAGGGCAGAACGTCCCAACACATAATGACCGAACACGTGTATAGCAGACCGTCTCTAGCAAAAACGTGAAAATACGTTCAGGATTCTGTATGAAAAGCATATTGTATGTAAAATAACGAAAACGTTAAGGCATAAAGACAATACAGTGAAGTTAATTCAGCAAAGTTTAAAAAAGGCATAAATACACATTTATTACATAAGGACGTGTCAGATGGAGGTTTTTTTTTTTTTTTGAGAGAGTGATCCAGGTGACTAAAGACTCAATTACAAGAACAGGTTTCATAAACAAAACCATGCAAATACTCTGTCGGGTACACATGAAACATTACTTTAACATTAACACCACATACGGATGGATGTAAACCGCAAGAGAGTTGTTACCACCTGCGAGTGGACTGATTTACAGTCTACACTCAGGTGTGACAGCTCAGGCGTGATAGCCGGGAGCCAACAATGGGAACGAACTGGTGAAAACAGGTGAAACCAAACACTGAGGTGGCGAAGGGCGATAGCAGCCTGAATTTTGTAGTGCACAGAACGAGCCCTGCTGTGATGCCCATCGGCTTTAGCACTCGGATCCTGGGAGGACAGGGGTGACTTGGCAGGGAGGCCGAAAACAAGGTGGGACCCATAGGCTGATGTTCATCAGAGGGTAGTGTGTCCACGCTGGTAATAAGCCACCCTGGGCTTTTGTGCTGCTCTCTGTGCAGGGGCTGAGTGAAGTATGAGCCTCACAAGATAAGAAGAGTTGAAAAAAAAGTGGGAAAAGGATATGTTCAAGGAAAGATAGCGTCTGACATATAGCTGGACCTTTTGTAGAAGTTGTAGCCCCTTTCTCCTATAACTTGCCTTCTGAAATCACTGTTGCGTTGGGTGTAGGACTTCTAACATCTTCATAGGAGATCTGGCCTGTCGCCAAAGGCCATTCTAGGCTGTCTCCAGTTCCTAGAATGGAATCTGTTTAGCCTTTCTAAGGACTTGTATGACAGGCTCACAGAACGTCACACCTCTCCCACAAAGTGAGCCTAGCTAAGGGTGTGGGCCGAAACAGAAAATGTAATTATAGCATTGAAGAGGAATCTTTGATGGCTTCAGTGGAACATTTACGTTGCACGAAGGAGTAACGGCCAGTTAACAATTAATCTATCAGCGATTTAATATGGAAATGGAAATTTTATAGTTGCACTGCTAGTTTAAAATGAGACAATAGCGGTACAGATTCGATGGTACCTGTAATATGTACAGGCATGGCGGGCCAGAAACTTTAAATTAATGTTCAGAGAAACTACTTACCAAAAGGCTTTTTAAAAATAAACCGTTTACAAGTGAATGATACAGAGAACGCAAAACAGGAGGAAAAAAGTAGCTGTTGTTTTGGTTTTAAGAACACAAAAAAATTGGAATGACGTGTGACATTCAAGATTTTTTCTGGTGTTGTCTTTCTTGGTGTAGGGGAGCATACCTACATAGAAACTAATAAGGAACAGCCAGAACAAACTAATGGTGAGGTATGTTTGTGAGTTATATTGCTTGACTCTGTTTTCCCAACTGAACACCAACCCCTCACACAGTCATTACATTGTAAAGATTGGCAAAGCTCCAAAACTGATCAGTATAAAATAAAGTGTCAATAATTATTACTGGTAGACCAATCAAATATTTGCTCTGTAATATTATCTTAAACAATAATTCTCATAATTTCAAGTTCCACAATACCCCACTTTCAGGCACAAGGAAATTGCAAAATTTCACAAAAAAAGTGTAATTCATTATGAAATGTTCTGTGGAATTTGTTCTGTAAGTGTAATTCCACTTTTATAGTTGCCTAATGTGGTCATCTACTTACTTAGGAACCAATGATGTCAGCAGGTGCTTATGTGATGCAGAAACATGTACTGCTATAATGGAAAAATATCTATTAAAAAGTAAATACAGGAAAACAATTTGTGGTAGACCAATCAGCAGATTAATCCTCAACCCACCTAATACACAAATGCATTGTGGAAAACCGAAAGTGTTGCAAATCATTCAGGATTACTCTGGTTAATTTTTTTACAATTTTGAAAACTGTTTTCAAAACATTAAGTTGCTCCAGTTTAAGTTTCCAAACTGTACACACTGTCAGAGTAACTATGTTCTGTGTATAAATTGTCCAGACTTTACTACATCTGTGTGAACTGCCAGCCTCCTAAATACCCATAAACTGAATATTATTGAGTGAATTTAAAACTGTAATCTTGAATGGAAAATTTTTTTTGTGGAAAAGAAATTTGCAGATTTCAATTCAGGTATGGTATGTACCTAATTATACATTAAATATACCCTTGAAAGAGACATTCACATGAATCACTACATGAAAACACTAGATTCATGCTAATGAGTTTAATATTAAAAAAAATATTCTGTCATTGTTGTTGTATAAATGCTGAGCTTTTGTGAAAAAGTTTTGGAAACACGCCTAATGAGGCGTTTCATGTGAAGGAAACAGTCTTGCAACAATGCACTTGACCTGCAGGGGGCAGCAGGACACTACAGAGCTCTGAGACTCGAAGGGCGCTTTTACAGCAGGCCTTGTCGGAGGAACAGAAGAAAGGAGATCCTAATGTGTGGAGCCTGGAGACGATGAAGATGAGGGAGATTGGACGCTTTGCCACTGTGAAATGGCCACCACGGGCCCTGTCCTTTCGGCTCTTCCCTGACATTCTACCTTCTCGCACGCATTCCTCTCATTCTGCCATGAAAGTTTCTTAATGACAAAATTATATGGATTGCACTAGGCAAAAATGAGAATACGTTTGTTTTGCGCTTGTGTTATGTAGTTTTGGTGAAACTGAATCACGACTGTGACTTATTCATGCATGTATTCCCATTCATAAGAGGTGTGGCGCGTTCCGTGCAGCCAGTATACCGTAATGACTACCGTATGTGTAAATCGCCCTCAATAAGTCTGGACAGCATCGCATTTTCTTCAGGCTTGGTGATGTAGTGGGAACAATACTGAAAGTGAAGAGGCCTGGTGGCTAAATATGTAGGACATCAAGCTGGGATGTGGAAGTCTCGTAGTTCAAATTCCAGCCCAGTTACCAGGTGTGTCCGTCACCAAGACACTGTGTGCAAGTTTCCTGGGTGCCACAAAATGGCTGCCAGCTACTTCCCCAGGGGATGGGTTAAATGCAGAGAATGAATTTCCCTGTTGTAGGACTAACAAGGGATTTAAAAAATATTAAGTTTAAAATGGTGTCACATGTGTAGTGGTCACCAACAAGCACATAAGCATTAATTTTGACCTCGTTATTTATTGTCCCCACTTATTGTTTGAAACTGCTGGCTTGTCATGTGCATCTAGGCTTAGTGAATCCAACGTCATGCATGTTTAAACTATTTTTATTACCTTCATTGAATGCCTGTCCGTGGTAATCCACTTACAAGTTAAATGTAGACCTGTCAGGCCTGTCTGTCTTGACCAACAGAAATAGGTACTTTATTCACTAATGTCAGTACTGTATCTATACATAAAATAGTGCTATATTAAGGTCACAATAAAATATTAGTCTGTCTGTTCTGTCTCATCCCGTCATTATATTATAATATAGATCTTAGAAGGTCTTATATCAGAATCAGAATCAGAATCAGAAAACATTTATTGCCATGTAAGTGAAGGTGATTCACATTACTAGGAAATTGCTG
>JABJVR010019316.1:28554-39845 GCA_025773905.1 Chitala chitala | reverse complement strand
GTTATGGTGGAGGTGGCTATTACAACAAGAGTGGTGGCTATTCCTCTGGTGGTGGAGGATACTACAGCCGAGACAACGTTTGCTTATGATTTAACAAAAACCTTTCTCTGTTTCTGTGAAAAATTAGTGTCAATTCGCGCCCTGTTTTTCTGACACGTTTCATCTGGGTAGCTGCATTGTTTACTTTAGCACTCCATGTAGCCCACCTCCTAGCTGAGCTGGAGGACATTTTGGAGTACTGTGTGTCCTGCAGTAGCTGTCGTAGGCTTGGTCTGACCCCTGATCCCTGACCCTTGCCCCCTGACACTATCATCTGGTCTGCTTACATGCTGAACAGGGGGGCTCAGTGTGACTTGCTGAACTGCAGCAGTCTTCGATGAGCTACCGCTCTGATTCCCCCACAACGGCTTTCTGTCAGACCAGCTCAACCACCCGTCCCCCTCCAGAGAAAGACCAGCCGTCCCCCCCCCAGCCCAGCCTGCCACAACACCCGTCTGCCCCATAGCAGTACACGAGTTTGCCAGACATGCAAATGGCAAAAGAGCGATACACAGCTTTAATTTTTAGTCTTACTCTGAGTAACAATGAGAACTAGCCTTCACTCAGGTGCAGGATACCTTCAAAAATCAGTATCTTTTCAAGATGAATTCCAAAGTAGAGTCCAAATTCAGACTGTTTTCTTTTTATTTTCCTCATAGCCCTTAGAATAATAAGCATTAGACACACAAACCAGACACAGAACAGCCGCTTATTTTGACCATTTCCTCATATGTCAAGCAGTCATGGCTTTTAGCCAGTTATGTACAGTCACCAAAAACACTTTAGTTTGACTTGCTGTGAAATGTGTAGTTGTCAGTGGTCATATTTTTTGTTATCTCTTCTTGATTTTTTCTTTTTTTTGTAAGGCATTAAAATTTGTGTGTGTGTGCGTGTGTGTGTGTGTGTGTGTGTGAGTGTGTGTGCGCATGCATGTGTGTGTCTGTTTGAGCAAAGAGAGAGAGAGAGACAGGGCTATATGTAGAAGGTCCCACTTGTCTCCCGCAGACCTGGCACTGGTCTCCTGAAAGGAAGAAAGGAAGGCGTTTGTTTGGGTTTCATTCAATTTAAATGCAGCTGGGGTGCAGCGATGCCCCTCGCTGTGTTCGGGAGAGCAGATGGGAGGCAGGGGATGCCTGGAGGAGGGGGGAAGGGCTGTCATGGACCAGGGGTTGGGGGCTAGAGGCCCGATGGCCTGTACTGAGTGAAAGAACAAGTATGTGACAGCAACCTTGGCTTCCTTATGGTGAAGCCTGTCAGGGGCTAACAGACTAGCTTTGTGACACTGCTGTCTGTTACTGATGCAGACACTGTGCTGCTCTGCTGCTGGGTCTGAGAATGACTACTTTTATTACACTTTTACTCCCATTTTAATTTAATTAAGCATATAAATAATTCTTTTTAATATTTCAGTATATATATATGTGTGTGTGTGTGTGTGTGTGTGTGTGTGTGTGTGTGTGTGTGTGTCTGTGTGTGTGTGTGTGTGTGTGTGTAACACATTCACAAAACTTCACAGACACAAAGTCACACTTAAGACATATTACACTTACACTGACAGTTTAACCCTCTGTTTGCCTCTCACTCTCATGTTCCCTCTCACTCACCCTCTTTTATTGTTCCCTCTCTCTCACCCTCTTTTATTGTTCCCTCTCTCTCACCCTGTCTCACATATTCACTCTCTCTCACACATTCACACTCTCTCACACATTCACTCACTCTCAGACTTTCACTCTCCCCTGCCATGCTTCCACATGGTTTCCTGTTCTCCTGTGTTCCATCTCTCACTTACATGTTGTCACATAGCCTGAGCTGCTATGGTGTAAGTGGGTAGGAGGCTTGTTTTAAGGTAGTCTGATCACTGACAAGCTAATAGCTAGTGGACAGATCTAAGTCCTTTCCAACTAATGAGTGGGGTTCAGTTGGATTTAGGATCCATAGCAATAAGATAGATGTGCCAAGGCACATCCCCCCATTGCTAGGGGTCAGTCTGCCATTCTGCTGTGCATATGGCAAAGATTGTCACCATCTCAACCTACTTTAATTAATTAGCTAGCAGGTCAGAGACGCTGTCTGTGGTTAGAGTGCCTGCTGCCTACACAGCCAGGGTGCTTGTATTGCTCCAAATCTTCATGTTGTGGACAACCCGAGGTGTTTTTCCCTGGTGAGAGGTGAAAAGTGGTCAGGTCTGCCCCCATCAGGCCATAGCCGGCCACTGTGTGGATCAGGGGGCCCAGAGTCATGGCAGATCTGAGTGTTTTTCTGGCCCCCGTGGAGCAGGCCAGCTGAACTCAGCTGAACACAGTGAGCACAACTGAACATTAGCTTGTTTCTCAGCAAGATGCAGCGTCTGTCCAAATGACTGTGGTTGCTAGTGGTCCAGTTTATCTTCCCTTTTGTAATGTTGTCCTGTTATAACCTCCCATCTGCTATTCGCCTCTTTCAGAAATCTGATTACACTAAAACACCGCCCAAGGCCTGTATGTTTTATTATCTTGGTTCATGCAAAATTAATTCAGAACAGGATGGTGTTTAATGGTGAATACCTGTAAGCAACTCTGAAGCCTCCCTGTCAAGCAAGGACATGGGATCTGATTACGAGTCTCTCTGCAGAAAGATGAGAAGGTGAGAGGCGGAGCTAAGGAATGTGTGTAACCTTTGCAGCAATGAAAATCGAACTTCTCCTGAAACAACAGAATGAATTAGCAGAGAATCTGGCTGACACAGTTAAATGTGGTCTGACACAAAAGAATGTTGGAAGAGAGATGTAATGGGGGGAGGAGGTCAGTGTACCAAAGGGAGACAGCTCTGGAGTCAGGTCTGTGGAGCATCCCAGTCAGTATTAGAGTCTACAACTACTACATTGTGATGAACGCAGGCTGCCCAACCAACATTGCATGTGAAGCACCCCCCCACCATGTCTCTTGCAGAAATCACATGTGGAGAAGTTCCCATTTCCCAGAAGACACATCGCACATGAAGCAATCCCCCCACCGCCACCACCCCCTTATTACTGCCACCACTACATTTGTTCTTGATTGGATATTATCACCAATGCAGGCTGACAGTAACCACCGCCGTTGGCCTCAGATGCAAACACACAGTCCAGAGGTACGTTAAGCAAATACATTTTCAAAGCAGGATTTCAACCCACAGACTGAAAATTCTAAAGAGTACTTAATCTTTTACAAAATAAAGTCTCACATCTTGTAAAATCAAGGTCTGGGGATTATAACAATGAACGCTTTTGCCGCTATGCGTAATTATCTCTAAAATCTTCTCTCTGGGAATTGATGGTGTTTGTCTCCTCAGAATCAGCCATCTTTGTCTGCTCAGAACCCGACTAGGCATGTGGGAATACAAAGGAGCAAAGAAAAAAAACTGTGAATTGAGTGCAGTTTTGCTCCAACTAAATCCCATTATCAAGAGCAAACCTGAGGGAAACTGTCAATATCTCTGTGACAGTTATCATAATTTGTTGACCTAGAGGATCTGAGTCAGAGCCATCTGTTTGAAGTAATGTCGCACTAGCTTTGGCAGGCGAGCTGCAGGTGTATTGAGTTGGGGCTCTGTGAACAGAAGCAAGCTTTTGCCAGTCTCCAGACACTGGGCTTTAGGTCTTTTTCCTAAGGGTCCACCTCAGGAGAAGGAAAGGGGGGAAAATATGCTCTAAAATGCAAGACAGGCCCACAAGTTCCAAAACAACAGTGTGTATGGATGGCCCTGGTGACTCTTCATACACATAGCATTTCACTCAAACATGCCAAGAGAAACCTTTCTGCATGACACACAGGGCTTGTGGCACCATGCATGGATGGCTGGCATTGGTGGATGTAGGTGTCCTTGTGTCCAGGTGACTTGCAGCTTAAAAAATAAAGAGCGCCATAGATCTCTGACAACAGGAAAAGAACTCACAGCAGGAGGTGAAATGGACATTTGATAGCAGCAGTCTTGACTCGGAGTTAACACTCGACCACGTCCCGGATCACGTGCTATCAATAAAGAACTTTCGTGGATGGGCAGGTAATGGATATTCTGCTGAGTAACACCATTACCTATGCCAGGCTACTAATGTAGTTCTGAGGGGATTGCTAGTGTAGGGTGTTTTGTGTTTCTCATGGGGAGGGAACGAGGTGTTGTCATTCTGGCTTTCCAGCAGATAAACTCTAGTTTCTCCTTCTCTGATTGCTGTATTTGTCACCCACCTCTGGTATTCTGTGCTACCAGTTCCCTTGCATTTTCAGGCCAAGCCAGGAGAAGTGCATTTTTCAGCAGACCTGTGTGTCTCTGCCTGTGGGACAGGGGAAGAATCGTTACCCATGTTCTGTGCCCTATCCCTATGCCAACGGTGTTTACTGCCCCGTGAGGTGGAGCTCAAGATCAGGTGAGTGGCAATCCCTGCCCACAGTCCTGAGACACTCCCTCTAAGGTCTCACTACCCTGCAGAAATGCGATTAACCACCGACAGTGTCCTAGATGCAGCTGCATGCAGTATCCTGTGTGGGAAAGAGGAGGCATGGTCACCCCAGACAAGCCCCCTGACAGAGCACAGTCCATGTGTACAGACCTGTTCACCACCCTGCCATCACTTCGAAAGGAAGTGCCAAGCCAGCTGTTTCACATGGCTTGCCAGATATTGAACATACATGCATGACTCATAGTGCAGCACCTGGCTGATGTGTATGGCACCATTGCTCCTCCATCACATTTTAGAGAGCCACAAACTGCCTGAGCCTTGCAGCTGTGATGGGGGGAGAGGGTGAACCAGTTTTAAAGATGCTCTTCTCTGACACACTCAAGGATGATGTTGCTTTTCCATTATTAAGTGTTCTATTTACCTCATAAAAAATGCTCAAGAGTTCTTTTGAATGTCATTGGGAATATCATGGGTCTGGAGGGCATTAAACTTCTGAAAAACAAACTTGAGAAATCTTCACGTTCTGAATTCAGTCATAGCTATAAAATATTAAAATATATAATATACAATATACAGTATATTTTTTATTTATTGATATTTATTTATTTACTGCTTCACCAGTTCTTGTTACTGGAAAGCAAGCTAGGTCACTGATCATTTCAGAGCTGTTTCAGGTTTATTTATTTACCACCTTCCACAGACAACTGTCACAAAATGTACATAAAATGTACATAAAACCACACATATTACAACAGGTACACACAAATAAAAACATGAAAAAACCTTAAAATACAGCCAACTGACAACAATTATTCAAATGCCTGTCTGAAGAAATGACTTTTCAGCAACTATTTAAAAACATGACCCGAGTCCACAGGTGTTAAATCCATTGGGAGAGTACTACAGATTCTTGGCACTGTAGCAACAAAGGGGCTTGATATTTGGCTGGTTTAGGTAGTTGAGAGACTGCTGTGTGTTCATGAAACATAGATTTTGAGTTTTTCTAGATGGCATCAGGCTCACATGCTTTAAAGTTCCTGCTTATAGAATGTAGCTGATGTCTTAAGAGTGCCTTAGGTCTCTGTCAAAGGTAGAGCATTAGTATATTTTTGGTTTGCCAGCAAGATGCACTCCCCCCCCTTTTCAAATCAGTACACTAAGGGTCACTGAGGCCAAAACCAACCTTTACATCAGCAGCAGTAGGAGCATGCTAGAATCTACACACAGTGAGAAGAAAAGGATTTACATATAGTGAGAAGGAAAGGATCGATACATAATCAGAACGATCTACGCACAGTGAGAAGGATCTACACACAGTGAGAAGGATCTACGCACAGTGAAGGAAATAGAACCTACACACAATGAGAAAGGAAAGGATCTACACACAGTGCAAAGGAGAATCCAGGCAGGAATGGCTTAAGGAAATGGTTTAGGGACACTGATTTGTCACAACTGAATTCACACAACACTAGTAAAGATCATTGCTTGATGCATACTTTTAGACATCCATACTAAAGCACTGATAAACCATATAAACACTGCCAAATTATTTTAATGATCTTTGTTGATACATATTACTAATACATTGGATATACAGCTAAAACTGAGATTTTGTACTTCTGAGAGGCTTGAAGAAGGAGGGTATCAGAGCACAGTATGTACCTCGTGTTTCCAAACAAAAATAGTGTGTCTTTGGTGGCAAAAAGAATGTTAGTTCTCTCCTGTTTCACCTATCAACACAAGAGATTCATACTTGTTACAATCTCTTGTGTACGTTGCAAGATCGTTAGACATGGAAAGACTTGCTAAAGGTATTTATGTGGTGTAACATGGAATTAAGTGACTGTCTAGATTCTTCAGTTAGTTCATATCCTTTGTTTTAAATCCCACATCATCTCTCAGAGATCATGCTGCAAACTGTAAGGAATCCTAATTTCCCCTTCAGCTCAAGGGGGAAAAAGCGATTCCCTCTAATCATCATTTATATTGTCCTATATCCTGCTTGCCGATGTACATGGAAGGTTCTAATGAAGGCCATTCTGGTTCCGCCTTGTGGTCAGTTTGTCAGCTGCATGCTTATGAATGCATTGTATTAGATATATATTTTAAAAACACTTATGAAAGGAGGAAAAGCTGACAGTGAAGAAAACACACACTTGATAATGATAGCACAATAGTGCACAAGTGTATGTAACAGGAGACCTGGAAACAGAACCAGTCCTAACCACAGACGTTCCTGAAGACTTTTTTGTTCTTCCCAGTGTTTTTAAATGAATGACAGTTAAAGCATTAAAGCTCACGTGCCCTAACTCCCTGACTAGGTCTCTCATCCCCAGCTTGTTAAATTTATTATACCCGAATGAAACAGAGCGTCACTTGCGACCCTGCTAATCAAAAGTAGTGATTTTTTTTTTCTCCGCAATGTACTTTCATGCGTATGCATGGCGTGCCAGGGACGAGGGGTGGAGTGGACGGCCTACACATGTTTCTGATCAGCCTGTCCTCTGTGCAGAACAGTCCTGCTGTATTGCACAGAACACTTTTTTTTATACGTTGCTCACTGTTTACGCAGCTGGGGTTTTCTCGACTCCTTCATTATCGTTATTAACATCGCTTACCTTAGGCCCTGCTGACTGGGTCCTGCAACCCGCTCAACTCCAGGATCAGTCCCCCCCCCCCCCTCCTCGTAGTCCCACTCACCCCCTGTTGTCCTAACTGCGTGACCCAGGTGGTCTCTTCAAACACCGGCCTTTGGACCGCCATGCTGCGTCACTGACCTTTTCTAGGCCTCTAATGTTGGAACTTGAAAGAGAAGCTGGGTCACCCTTGACATGTTGGAGAGCCGTCTCCTCACATGCCTGCAGTCTCATCACCGTAATGCTGAAAGCCGTCATGATTACCCTGCTGGTTCTCTAGCTTCTGTTAGACTCCATTACTGATGAGGACAGCTCTCACTGTGAAAAGCATGGATGCAATTTTTCAAAATTATGAATAGAGTGTCTCTTCACAACACACAAGAAGCCAAGCTTTTGTCCTGCACTTCTCAAATGTTTGTTTTTTTGGGGCCTTCTTTCAGAACATGCTGTGTGAGTAAGAATCATTTAGAAGACAGAGCAGATGAAGAGGTGAATGCTTGTTCTAACAGATGAGGTACCTCAGCCTGCGATGGTACAGTGGGCAACTGATTTTCAGAGAAATCAATGCAGTTATTTTTGAGACTCCCCCCTCCTGTATGCACACCACATGGGAACTTTCTATAGTTTGCTCTGTATTACATAAAATACAGGAGGACATCACTGAATCCTAGTCGGAGGGAGTCTTTACAGAGGTCTAGCTGAAGAACATGGCATCTCTATCCCTGTGAATGGACTTTCAGTATTGTTCATTGCTATCCACATGACTGGTACTACTGAGAGATTATATGCCATTTTGGTATGCCTTCAGTGTGTGAAGACCACTAACAAAGTCAAATGGTTCTCTAAAACCAAAGCCAGCTTGGGTGTTAGCACAGCTATCTCCTCCAGAGGGATGTTCTGCACCCAAACGAAGCCGTTACCCTTCAGCAAGACAAGAGGTTGAGGCAGCTCAGATTGCAGGAGCCTGGGGTGATGTCAAACCCACACCTTCTGTGCCTGCACCCCCCTGATTCAGGACTAGCCCTCTAACACCCCTCGAGCCCGCTGGCGAGAGTAGGCATTTGCTCTGCAGCGAGGTACTGCTGACTTTGCCAGCTCGCTCTGGCCTGTTCGGGGTCAGGTGCCAGGCGTGCACGACTAGAGCAGAGCGTGGACAGCCTCTAGGCTTGGAGAGAGTGAGAAGGAGCAGGGAGGTGAGTGTAAAAAGAGAAGCGGCCTGGGCAGCACTTCATTCCTGGTGTGCGTCTCACTCGGCTTCTCTGGACTACAGGGAAGTGTCTGTGAGGTTCATGTAGAGGAAGCCGTGCTTAATTCTTCTGGTTCTTGGAAGTACACGAGCAGGGCAGAGACACATGCACTCACTGAGGTGGCTTCAGATAACGCCGTAACTCGGCTTGGCGTTGAGTTCCAATTCGCCCCCCACCCCCCGCTTGTCTGCATCCGCTGGTCAAGGTCATATTTCTATGGGCTCCTTAAGTATAAACATTGAACATTAGAGCTCCAGACTTCCTGCATCTATTTCCTCCCCAGTTCTGGCTTTGCATCACAAAGGAGTTGTAGTGTCTTACTCTCCTTCTCTTTCTCTCTCTCTCTTTCTCTCTCAGCATCAGTTTCTAGATGCATCAATAAAAATTCACCTTTAGGGTGAAATATAAGAATGATATTTGACACCTAAACAGAAGTGGCAGAAAAACAAGGAAGATTTATAGCAACTAAGCCAACTGCCAATTTTACATAGTATGCAGACAATATGTGGTATTTCTGACAGGTACACACAGTATATGTACATGCGCACACGCACACACACACACACACACACACACACACACACACAGACAGATATTTATAAATTTTGTATGGGTATTCTTATTTTTGTTAGTGCCACTCAGCATGTTTGACATTCCTGAACCAACAGGTAGTACATTTGTTGAGCCACCTTCTAAGACTCCTTTGTATTTATCCATTTCACCTCCCTCTTTTCACCTTGCCAGTCACTCTCACTCAGTCCATCTGCGTCAGCATTTGAGTTGGACACCCATCAGTGACAGATACTGACTGTTCAGGAAATCTGTGCCTGTGACAGATAGTGTTCACCCCTGCCTGGCCTGCCGCCCAGGCTATTGACCCCTCAGGCAGTGTAGATTGAAGAAAACTGGATATGTGCTTTTGGAAGGCCAGAGTGACACCGACACATGAGGTCTGAACAGTGGCCAGGCCTACCAGGATGCTGTGGACAGCTGTGTTCCTCATTGTTTAGTTTCCTCTTTGCTGCTCACACAGCATGTCAATTAAAGCCCTGTAAAACTTCCAGAAATTTCTTCCCAGGCTACTCATGACATGTTTGTGCACCTGAAACAATTCCATAGACAGCACAATGGGGCAGTTTTGCATTCAGATGTTTTTGTGGCTTAAACCTCAGTGGAAACAGCCATTGTCAATAAAAATTGAGCTTTTGGGTACAGTGGGTTGAGTGTTTTGTGTATAGAATAAAACTATGTAAAACTATGTATTTAATTAACCTCCAATGTCAGAGAAACATTGTATCATTGATTCATTCCAGTTTTTCATAAAATATGTGTTTCTTCCTTGATTACTGTGTTCTGTGGTACATTTATTCTTTAGCGTGCAAATGTAAAAAAAAAACTGTAATATTGTATAAAACAAATCACTTCAAAATCTGAAATGGTAACACCTCAAAATTATTTCCTGAAATGACTTTGAACATCTATGACAAATTATTTGTGAAATTACCCATATTTCACCAGATATTTTGGAGTGTACACTCAAGTTCTCTTTAAAGACAAAATTTTACACGCTGTCATTTAGCTGCAAAATCTGTGGTACTAACTGAAAACATTATAAACAGATCTTGTGGTCTATATATTTAAAAAGACATTTCTAGTTTTTTTATTTATTTCATTTACAACAGTTTTGTGTTTCTGTGTGTGTGTGTGTGTGTGTGTGTGTGTGTGTGTGTGTGTTTGTGTGTGTGCGCACTCGTGCATGCACACACACACACATTTGGGATTGTGGTTTAAGCCAGGCGTCCTGAATAAGGAGGTTTTTTTCTGGTTGCTAGGAGATGGGGTCTCTGGCTGGAGTTATCGCTAATTGACAGCTGCCTACCCCGAGGGTCTTTCTTTAACCCCAGGACCCCCCGGGGTACAAGGAGGGCAAGGAGGTGCCTCCCCAGAGAGTGGGTTGGTGTCAGAGGCTCTTGTCGAGGGACAGTGGCTCCATTGGCTAGGGAGGTGAGGGGGCTGAGGAAGAAGGAGAGCGGTAGGCTCTGTTACTGGGGAGAGGACCTTGAACCTGCTGTGTGCTCCAATAGGGCGAGTTTCTGCCTGCATGACTCATCTGCACCATCTGGAGCAGCTCAGTGATGCAGCCCAGGTGACCCAAATCTGAGTCGTGGCACAAAGATGTCACCCATATAGCAGCAAAGTCTGTCTAATCATACATGTGGCAAATTCATGGGCTTTTGATGATAACCCTGCTAGACATGGTTGATACACTTCATATTTTCTTCTAACAAACATGATGTGCATTTTTTACAACATATGCTTTTTTCTCTAATGTTCTCTTTCTCTCTCTGTCTCTGTCACACACACACACTCACACACACATGGCTTATAAGGCCATTTACTACTGCAATGAAGTGGACTTGCATACTGAAATGACTTAACAGAAACAAGGAGTAGTGTACATTGATCATCATTTAATGGTCTAACATTTTGTTAGCGTAATTATATTGAAGCATCAGATTTGAACACAATCTGCTTTATATGCATTGGATACAATTGTTTGCTTCCAAAAATAAATTCCACGTTAGCTTGGCTGACTTCTGGACTTCAGTTTTAAGCAGCTCACTGGTGTGGAGACGGCTGGTACACATTACGTGTTGGGGATGTGAGCACGACCGTGGCCTGAGCTCCTCCTCAGAACAGAGACTGGAGCAGATGTGAGTGGTGAATGATAAGGACGGATGGTTGCAGCTGCTAGTACAATGAGGTCTCACACAGCCCAGACTGTGCTGCTTGTACACTGATGTCTCACACAGCCCAGACTGTGCTGCTGGTCAACTGATGTCTCACACAGCCCAGACTGTGCTGCTTGTACACTGATGTCTCACACAGCCCAGACTGTGCTGCTTGTACACTGATGTCTCACACAGCCCAGACTGTGCTGCTGGTCAACTGATG
>JABJVR010019316.1:0-28454 GCA_025773905.1 Chitala chitala | reverse complement strand
TCTCACACAGCCCAGACTGTGCTGCTGGTACACTGATGTCCCACACAGCCCAGACTGTGCTGCTGGTACACTAATGTCTCACACAGCCCAGACTGTGCTGCTGGTACACTGATGTGTCACACAGCCCCAGACTGTGCTGCTGATGATGCACAAAATGCAGACTATTAATCTCACTTCAAAACAATATGTCATAGGTAGTTAAATTGTTCAATATTGTTCTGTATGTGCTCTGCGATGGGTTGGCACTCTGCCTAGAGTGTCCTATACCCTGCACCCTGTGTTTCCTGGGATGGGCTCCAGGCTTCCCACGACCCTGAATTGGGTAAGGCGGTAAAGCAAATGGATGGATGGATGTTCTGTATGATCTAGGGTGCATTTGGTAAATTCTCCCAACACAACAAATGTAAAACAAATTCTTTTAAGTGAGTTGCTAATACTTAGCTTGACTCAAACATTTGTTTTCCTGATTGGCATTTCATTTTTTTATTGTATTTATCTCTTATTAGTACCACAACTGGGAAATTTATTTTCTGCATTTAACCCATCCCCTGACGGCAGCAGTGGGCAGCCAGCTACATGTGACACCCAGGGAGCTAGCCCAGAGTGTCTTGCTCACCTGGCTGTGCTGGGATTCAAAGCGGGAGACATCCTCATCCCAGCCTGATGTTCTAAAGCTACTGTTCTGTTTGAAGTACAAGTTCGTAATGTGATTGCTGTATGTTTCCAGGACATCTTGCTTCCAGTGCTCAAAAAGACACCACATGCACTGTTCTCTGTTCTGCCAATTCCATGCTTCCTGACACACTTTCCTGGTCCCAACGTATACTTGACTACAAAGCAAGCCACCCCATTAGGCTTCAACCAGCTAAAGAAAACCCGCGGACAAGGAAGGAAGGTGCAACAGAAGTGCTTTACAACAGCCAATCATGATACATATGTAGTTATTATAGTAAGAGTGAATGACTGACGTCCACATTTGTTGTCAGTTTGACATGGGACTTATGAATATAAGGAGAAAGGCAGCTTAAGTTGTGAATACTGCAGAAATTCATCACAGATGCACCAATGCCAACGTCAACAGTACAGTGAGCTTTGGCTCACTTGCAGCCATGCAGAAGATCGCAAATTAAACCTAGCAGTTCTTTGATCAGCTGCTTGCATTTTGGCCAACTGATTTGATTGCATCCATCCACCTCCAGCTCATGTTTGATAAAAGCGTGTGCAGACTTGTGGAGAGGAACAGCCGAGGCAATCACCAGGAATGCGCAGTAATGCTGCTTTAATTGCAGCTGAACCAAATCTAAAGTGACGCAATGGCATCTCTAATCTCAGATCTCAGACCTGGAGGTAGAGAGCAGGAAACAGAGTAATTCGTGTCAGATGTCTTGACGATTGCCTTGTTGCGGGTTTTCTCCCCCCTCCTTTCAGAGTAACAGACTTGCAGAAATGCATGGTGGAATCGCTGCCTGGGGCTGAAACATGAGCCCAGCTTTTACAGAGGGCATTATAGGCACAGGTCACCTGACCAGCTGGGTGTTATTAACCAGTATTATGACATGATTTGCACCACAAACAGCTCAGCCTTGGATGTGAAAAAAAGGTGATAAAATAAGTGTATGTTTACCAAATGAAGCATTAGAAAAAGTAGGTTGGACTCTTCAGCAAACAGGTCTGGAAGTCAACTCAGACCATCACTGGTAAAGTGTGTACACCCAAGGCTGTCCTTCCTCAAACAGTTGCTCAACTTTGGGCTGCTCCCCACACAGCAGTCACCACAGCAAGGGGACCTGCACCTGGTGGAGGATCCACACATCAATGCCACACAGGTTTTTAACACCAGATGCCCTTCTTGATACAACCCTCCTGTTTTGTCCAGGTTTGGGTCCAGGTTTGCACATCCCCAGCAGCTGGGGTTTAAACACCCAACCTCAAAGGTACAAGGCAAATACACTAACCACTGAGCCACAATTTCAAACATTGACTAAAAAAGAAATGTTTATACTATTTTGTTCTCCTATATTCTTATTTAATTTATTATTCTTATTCTTATACGTTTTCTTTTTCGGATGGTCCTTAGTTTACATTGTACATCAGACGCATGGTCCAATTCATTTTTTGTAAAGAATCCACTACAAATAAATTATATAAGAAGCACTTTTCTGTAAAATCATAGTGAACATTTGAGAAACTGGACTTATCCAAATATTGAGATGTGTGTACTTTGAACAGAATTGTGCTGTTGTTTTAATGTATAAAATTACTTTATGACATCACGGAAAACCATCCTGTTATTCAACACGCTCAGAAACATGTACATGGAATCTGCTGCAAAAGTCACATTTACATACCTGTCACACCAGCATCATTATTTACTCAAACACCTATAGAAAGCAGTACTGTTGCTTTTTCTTTAAAAGAAATTAAGGATAATGTGAAACAAGGACCAGTATCAGTGTCCAACAAAATCCTGTTTCTTTACCTTAAAAAGTACAAGTGTCTTCATGAACTCTGTAAACTGTTTAAAATATAAATCAAGTATTATTATTATTATTATTATTATTATTATTATTATTATTGTTGTTGTTGTTGTTGTTGTTGTTGTTGAGATTTTACAGGATCAACTAATTGATTAAAATACACTTTAAACAAATGATATACTTTAAAGTCTTTAAAGATGACTGGGACAGATGTCCTGTCCAGTTCAACACGTATAATTACCTTGATAAAAATAATGATATATATTTCTTATATGAAAGAATGCTTCAAGATATAAACATGCAGACTGATACATGGAATTATTAATTTTTTTAGAGCTGTGAAAATGGTAAAACTGTGGCTTGCCATATGGCCGAAGGGTTCATGCAACAGGGAGTCATCTGTGTGGGCTGAAGGCAAAACAGTCTGTTCCTTCCGTTAATAAACTGAGCAATGTCACACTGTCCTGAGTGGGATCACTGATATGTGTGGGATCACAGGTCCTGTCAGTGGCCAGGCCTAGAATTAATCAGGCCTCTCGCCCACCAGCTAATGACTGTTCGCACACCGTCTTCACTCGAAACATCCTTTTATATGCTTATCTATTCATTTGCATATGGGGGTGGAGAAATGACCAATAATGGGGGATTTGTGTGTGTAGAGGGGCCATAGGCCATAGTACCACTTCAGTGCTACTGTAGAACCACTGTTGTATTTGAGTTTTTTTTCTATGTGATACTAGCTACTACCAAAAGCAGTATAAAGAGGTAAGAAGGAAAGGGACCATCTATGGCCTGCTGTGTTTCTTTCACAGCTAGCCCTGTGTTCTTTGGATAAGAGAACGTGCTAGAAATAGAAGACTCCCTCAATGAGTTTCTTTTGTCTTCCTTTTGTTTCTGTTAAGATCAGACAATATATTATAGCAAGTTGATGAATTTGAACTGCAGTGAAATTGCTATGCTTAGATTTTTCTGTGGCTGTCTAAAATCCCCTATAGATTTTTTTTAAATGTAACAACAGCTCATAACTACAAAAAAACTCCAGGACCAACAGCTGAGTCAGCTGACGCATTTAGCCTAGTGGAAAAACATTTGGGAAACATTTATAAACTGTTTTGTATGAAACAACAAACAACGGCCAGACATCCTCTAGGGCTGGTTTCCCAATACTTTGGATGCATTTGCCTTCCTCCACTGGTGGTAAACTGCCTCATGGTTATGTATTCCTGTCCAGGATAATCCCAGCTCCAGATACTACCTGTGAAGGACCCTGACAGGACAAGTGCAACGTGACAACAAACAACATGTTTACATGCACGGCCTGTGACAGCAGCTCCCTCTGCATTTACAGTCAGGGCCACGAAACCTGAAGGACATATTTAACCTGAAGTACTTTAGCTAAATGCCCAGCAACACTTGGGTGACAATGAAGAAACGGTTTAGAAAAATGTGCTAACGCATCAACAAAGAGGGAGGCTGGAATACTGTCACGTCATTAAGGACACCTGGGCAACTCTCCAGCCTCTTGACACATGCAGTCAGACTGATGGTGCAGCTATTTTAAAACCGTGAGAATGATCATTTCTTTCACTGTAAAATACCACAAAATAAACTGAGGAACAGCCACTTAATCCAAAGCAGTGTGAAAATAAGAAGGGGAGGCTTATTTTGAGGGCTATTCAAAACAAACTCAGTAGAATTTAACACACCATCCCTTCTGAAAAATAAAAAAGGTGTCTGAGACATATCTGTTCCCTCCCCCTTCCTCTCCCCACTCATGTAAGAAAGATAAATCACACCAGCAGGGATGGGCGGGGGCTGCGGATGGTGTTTTGGCACCTTTGTGAACACATGGGTGATATCACCGTCACTGATTATATCACGCACCAGTGATCCCAGTTAAACACACCCAATCTGGAATTGTGCAAAGTCAAAAGTGGGTGTTTTGGCTACAAATACCAAAAAAAAAAAAAAATCTGAAAAGCAGTTTAAATGAAAACACAATGCCTAGAATTTAATTTACATAAATATCCGTATCTATGAGAAGACATTTAAATTTTAGTAACTAAATAAGGCCATGTGGGAAAAAAATAACACCTACACACACATCCCAGGCCAATGGCATAGAGTCGGATCAGAGTGCAGGAAGGTGACGTGACACAGTTCTCTGCCTACTCCGCTGAAAACCTGGAGCAGAACTTCACTCCTGCCATGGACCCTGTTCTGGTTCCGCCCCTGGCAGTGTCATGCAGAGACTGGGAACACAACCCAAACCAGGGGCCAGCTGCCAAACCAGGACACCCTCCAGTGCCAGGAGCATCTGACTGTCATAAGCAACGGCAGCCAGCACCCCCAGTGACCCGGTTCCACGGGCCAGCTGGAGGGGATGGGCCCAGTGTTCAGCCAGAGGTAATGAGAACACCCTTCTTAATCCTGGGGGTGCCAGGCCCTGGTCTCAGCCCACTGACTGAGAGGGGTCCTAATGGACCATGGCCAGAACACAAACAAACACACTGCAACGCTGCCCTTGCCTTTCATATGCCCTGCACAAACGTGTGCCTCTCAGGTTTTACCCTCTTGCAAGTCTCAAGTATTACAGAGATGAGTATTTCAGAAGCACACAGGCTTCACGTGCTGAGTTACTCCAAGTCAAGACGGCATAGCATTGAAAGCACCAGTGTTGCGGAACAATGATCACGTAGAATAATATCTTTGCAGTTATGATTCAGGCTCTGTATATGAGTAGCCAACCAGAGTCAATGAGCCACACATTGTCACAGTGATTAACAGCGTTATTCAGTGTGGAGATATTGTGCAGAGCTTCAGTACCTATACCAAAGCCCAGGGACAGACTGGGACTCAGAACAGCCCAACAAAACGGGCAGAGTGTCAGTACCTATACCCAAGCCCAGGAACAAGCTGGGATTTGAAAAGACAGGAGTTTGACTCAGAGCAGCCCAACATAACAGGCACATGTCACTTAACTTAGTAGGTTTGAAGGCCGTCCACACACAAGGTCGGCCGCTCTGGCATTTCACAGAATGTCCTGATTACCAGTATGCCTATGCCCAAGCCTTGTGCTTCAGTGTCAATGTTCATCCAGAGGGCATAACGCCACAGGTCATCTCACTCTTTCAAGAGGTTCTGTCAGGCCCCAAGAGTTGACCTTGAGGGACAAACATCCCCTAACACCAAGGCCAACAAAAATAAATAAAACCAACTACATTCCACCAAGTAGGATTTTTAAGCATGGTCAAACATCATCACATAGGTGGCCTCTATCATATTATTGCACAGCTGACGTCTGACCACTTTGCAGGTTTATTATCTCCGGATTATATTATGTAATACATTATGTAATAAGAGTGCCATCTCAGAACTACACATATCTGTAATTGTAATGTCACTTAAATAGGTTGAAATCTAACAGGTTTCGGTGCCTGTTATTTTTCCACAATAAGAACACACTGGCATGATTTATGACTTAACATACTATGCATTTTTTTTCTTAAGGCCTGTAGGGTAGTATTTGCATATATACTTACAAAACTGAAAGTTATGGGAACCACAGACTTGCCTTCATGATCTTCAGCTCTACCACATAAAGATCATGGTGTAGCTGAATAATGTGTGTTGTCCCATAATTCAGTTATATTAATCAGCAGGATGAAATAAAGCTTGGTGAATGTTGTTCATTCATTGAACTCAATTTATCCTCAAACAAATGCTGAAAAAAAAACAAGAAAGGTGTCATAGTGGAAGTATAAATAACACATTCATTTACTTCTGCACGGTTGCTAAGCTACACGGTGGCAAATGTAAAGTGGTAATATGTCGCGGGTACAGAATTTGGCAGAAAGTATCAGATGGGGGTGGCAAGGGCTGTTCTGCAGTCTGACTAATAATCTGTTTCTTTAATTACCTGTTTGAGTGCAGTCACAGCAGAAATAAATAGCTGTTTGTAGATAGAATATTGCCTCAGAAATTATAACTAGGAATTTTACTATTAGTAACATTATTGTCCCTTCAATTAGGGCCCAAGCAATACGGGTGGACATGTACTACTGCCAGAAAGAGGGCTGAATCACAGACAAGAACTACAGGTGTACTGCTCAGATGAAATTACCTTAAAGGTCTTTAGGCAAACTCAGATACTGTAACATGTAACACCATAAATTACAAGTGTCATAATAGATAAAAACATTAAGTGTCTTGTATAAATGATGATAGTTGTACAAATAATTATACTGGTAATTGCTGTGGTTTTATTCATGTACAATGTGTTTTTTTTTTAAAGTTGTGATTGCACTGAGAAGAAGGTCAGTCAAAAAAAGTAGCAATAATGTAAAATTATACCATAATTCAAGTGCTCTGTCTGCACCCAACACCCTGTGACCTTCAGGTCACAACTGAGATGCCATATGTACAGTGCGGCTCTGAAACTCATATGTGAAGTATTCTGTGTTTCTGAATTTAAAGCCCTTTATCTCTGAGAGGCAATTATTTAGAAACCTTTTCCCGTGTAGTTCATGTTAAGATGATCTACTTTTCATAGCACAAAAGAAAGACCATGTACTTACATTTGGGAGACATTAAACATTCATGGATTTCACAAGGAAACTTTGATTCATACCTTTGTCAAAGCAGACAGCATGACACAACTCTCTGGTGAGAACTGATGATACCTTAGCTGTAAAAGTGCTCCACAAAAGTCAGTTTGCATTACCTGTATACTATTCCACGCTTGTGGTGATAAGCAGTCAGATGTGTAAACTCTATCCAAGACTGTCCACTGAACCAGGCAACACGTTTCAAGAAAAGAATACATGTGCTGTTGAACATTTTTAAGACCATTTCATATGCAACATGCCTCCTTCGTTTCATTACCATCAACTTTTTAAACAGGTAACTGATACTGAAGAAATTAGTGACAGAGATGTAAAAATTCTATGCAGTTATCCAGCTGCATTTGGTTAATGACCTAAATGAGTCCACCAGCGGAGAAGCAGGATGCATTGGTTAAAGCAGCAGTGACAGCGGTGGGGATAACAGAGTCAGCAGAACAGAGCCATATCCAAAGAGAGGATGCAGAGCTGCATGATAGTCTTTCTCAGGTTCAAATGGACAAATGTCTTGATGCAAACAAAGCTGCTATAACTGCATGGTTAAAACCAGGGACAGAAAGTCCTTAGCTTCTTAAACTGAAAATGTCCTCCAATTCAAACCGGTCATGCAGCCTGTGCCAAACACTCAAAAGAATCATTGCGGTATGTCAACTGAACCACTAGGGAACACGTGTTACTCATGATAGACTGCAAAAACAAACATTTTCATAAGTGGACTAGACCTGGTTGGATTTAAGACCATCCTGTTTATTCTGTGCTCCATGTAATCCATCAGTCAGCAGATGTTTTGGCTTCAGAATTATGTAGTTTAATTTTCTGTGTAAATACATTCTAACAACTCATACATTCCCATCGCCTATGAGAGTTTTCTATGAGGCACACCAACATGTTACTGTGATGATACTCCAGTGAGGAAAGCTGTAGAGCTGGAACCAGTACGTTCACTTCTGAACAAACTTCTTTAACCTCATGTTCTTTAACACAAAAATATCCAGCATTGGTCATCTCGAGCACATGGGAAGATCTGGCTTTAAACAATTTAGTTACTTAAAGCCTTTGTCAATTGTAAGCATAATTTCAAAAGGTCCATGGCAAAACAAGCAATACCAATAATAATAATAATAATAACAGCAATAATGATATCACTAATCTGAAAAGAGTTAGCATTAGGCAGCTGCATCTAAAGCTGGATCCTGCTTAAATCCTCTGTTCCGTCCGGATCTGATCAAAGACTATTACCCTAACTCAATTTAGGTCACATCTGCAGAGCTAAGTGCCTTCTCCTGCCAGCTGGGGCAGGGGTTAAAGGTCACCCTGAGTTCCCTGTGGAGATCTAGAGGAAAGGCTGGTGTTGACGGTGTTCCCATACATGCAGGCAGTGCACCACCGTGCCAATTACTGGCACCATCACACGATAAAAGGTACTCTGACGCCAAGTTGTATGCAGTTTTTCACGTTAAAATTCTTGCTAACAGCTTGGCTGTAACACCTAAGCAAGGTGAAGGGGAATGATCCAAGACAGTTTAGAAATTACATTGTCCCCTTTATTACTGGATTCATTTCTACACTCTGCTTCATTGGTATCAAAAGCTAATTATTGACATGAATGAGAGTTGGTAAGTATTATCACAAAAATTAAAAAGTGTAATTATTTTTGAACAACAAAATTCGCAAGAATAATAAATAACCCACAATGTGCAAAATGTCCCTTCAGGTAAAACCATGAGATAAAATGTACATTAACACTCAATCAGGTAACACCATGAGATGATGTGCACATTAACATCCAGTGAGGAGTAATCATGATATAATATGCAGATAAGCACCCAATCAGGTAAAACCATGAGATGATGTGCACATTAACACCCAATGAGGAGTAGTCATGAGATTATATGCAGATAAACACCCAATCCGGTAAAATCATGAGATGAGACTATCCACAAAAACTGAATTATGGAAATGAAACACTGCTTCTGCTGGTTTCACTTTTTAGCACAAATGAACTAAACTACTACAGGAACAACACTTGACATATTTAAAACTGCTGACTGATGTACATTGACCATGCCAGGGATTACCTCTGTTCGTAAGAGAATCAAAGAAAAGTGACAGCATTCCACAGTAAACAAAACAAGGAAGAAGTGTTAAAAAATAGACTTAGAGATTCAGACTGCCCAAAACAGCCATGAAAAATGCACACACACACACACACACACACACACAGTCCATTTCTCCCCACCTTCAACCTTCCATTAGCTTGTGAGACTGACCCTGCCTCTGGGCCCTGGCCTCTTTGAAGTACAGCCAGTGAGAGAAGGACTCCATTTCAGTCAACAGAGCACACCGAAAGGAGATCCATCTGGCTCTTTGAGAGCCGTCTGGACTCGGCGGGGGGAAGGGGGGGTCCGGATGGAAACGGCTCAGACACACTGCATCCCCTCAGGTATCAGGAGAGGCGGAAGGGACTTAGAGCCATCCTGCACTAGGGTCCAGTGGGTACACTGCATTTGTTCACTCCAGAATGGCCTGACATACACATGTGTGTGTGTATGTTTGGCAGCAAAACTTCTGTGGGCCCTCCCCAGACTTTCATAGTATTTAATTGATTCCTGCACTTTATTATTGCTCACTGGAACAGTGCAATTTGTAAGCACAGCTGTATGATGGAAAAACACATAAATATATTGCTGCTTTCATAAACTTGAGAAACATTACATTTTAAAAGTGTCTTGCAGTTCAGTGATGATGACTTAGTTTAAATTGAAGGTGCATTTTGAAGCCTTGAATTGTCGTCATCCTGCCTCTCCCAGCTTTATCTTTACTGGCCTAGTGGGAGCCCAAAACTTAGCAACATTTCCAAAATGCAACATAAATGTAAAGTGCAAAATTCAGATATGGGCTGCAGACTTCCCTAAGAGGAAAGAGGAGCAAAGAGGCAAGGTGTGGATTCACACGGCATTGTGTTACAAAGCCCCCTGTGTTAGTGCAGTCACTCTGTTGCCTTTGGACACAGGTCCACTGACAGCTGAAGGGCACTGATCTCAATTTGCCGTTTCTTTTTAACCAGAGTTGTGTTTCAACTCTGACTGGCTTCTTCGACCAGAAAGATGAGCTCTTCGAATCCTTTGTGTCTGCTGTCGTGAAATCTTTTTTTTTCTTTTTTTATATTCTCATAACGTGCTGGGAGAGAAATGAAGTCTCAACAAAAGAAAAAAACCTGAACTTTCTCTGTTAGACGGATGCCTTTTGGTTTTGAACTGAAGTCAGATGTGTCTTTTGTTCTCACCACATGTATCTTCAGTGTTAAAGAAAGAAGGTTCATTTATTGAATTCTTAAGTGCAGAAAACATTTCAAAAGTTTAGGGAGAACTCTGTGTGTGTGTGTGTGTGTGTGTGTGTGTGTGTGTGTGTGTGTGTGTGTGTGTGTGTGTGTGTGTGTGTGTGTGGTGAGGCTTATTTTTCTAAAATGGGCAGGGGACGAAACTTCAACTTTTGAAATGCTGGCAGGGAAAAACAGAAGATGCGGACAAGATAACACCGTGAAAAGAAAACGGTGAAATAAAGAGGTGGCAAATAAAGAAACAGTGGATGTATTTCAGTATGGTACCTAGAGCTGCATTAAATGCAACTGCATTTGAACAAGTGAGTTCATCACAAGATATGAAGCAGAATCCTGGGCCTTGGTGGGTCAAGGTCCAGACACATCACCACCCTCATTATACAAATGAGCGACGACATTCCCAACACAGAGATGTGCAGGTCTAGGGGGATCCTGATGTGTTGATTAATGTTTTCCATTGGCTGTGTGATTCCTGACAGCTGCCCCTTTAAAGGCATTCTGACACATGGACATTCTCTTCACCGAGGTCTTGTCTTGACACACAAATTCCAGTTACGATGGATCTTGAATGTCACTGTATCTTATGTTAGGTAATGTATGTGCAGTACACACACACACACACACACACAATGTACCCCTGTGACATGTTCAGCAGTGTTTATACATTTTTGTAAAAATGTTTTTAAAATTTTTCTTAATCTGTCTGTGTGTCTGTTCTTTTTTATCCTTGTTAACCTTGGGTTGGGATGTTAGAAGAGTGGCCATTTATTTTCTACAAAAAACTCACCTAATAACGTTATACAAAATAAACAAAGACAGAGAATGTTCAGTTCACTGGGACATGGACCACTTTATTGGTTTTCATTTTTAACATGGAGAATCTGAATCTGTAAGTAACACAGGTAATCTATCCTAGAGTCAAGCTCAAAAAATGTGTTTTTAATGGTTACAGACCACAGAGTCAGAACACCTAGAACCTTTGTTTAAAGGCGCCCACCACAGAGACACCCAGGGGTCTCTATCGGTAAGCCAGCCCCCAAAACTCCTGGAGGAAAGCCCCGATTGGCTGCCACTAGCTCGTCTCCAGAGCAACAGTGCATAACGAGCACCCAGAGGGTGTAAACCAGTGGCTGTTTATCCTTGAGACCTCAGGAATATCATGCTCCCAAATGGAAGATTTGGAAAAAAAAAATTTGGAAAAAAGGGGAGGTGGGTTTGTGGTTTGAAGTGAGAAAAAAAACACAGTCAACACGGCTACTCTCAAAGGCATTTGCAGTAGGGCCTCATTTACACAGCACTGCACCACCTCCCTAATATGTCTGCCTTTTGGAACACTTTGCAATTTGTGTTCAAATTTAATAATCAGGAAATGATATAATTTTGTAGAACAATAAAAGTACCATTATTTCACTCCCTTTGAGACAAGCAGTATAATATAGTGCTCCTGTGCTCATGACCAAGAGGCTGAAAATACTAAGGGTCATTGCACAGTACCTGATCTGAAGTTTCACAGTGTCTGAGTGCATAGAATCTAAAACTGTGGTTTGTCATGCTGAATGAAAGCTGCTTCAGGTAGATGCTGAGGTTCAATGAGACAGCTGAGTGTTAAGATGCTCCCAAGGTCGGCTTTGATTGTTAAGAGTCACAGTGATTCTACCCTGGTTATCTTCAAGAGCGGTCGAAGCAGCAGTGCACGTTTTGGAACTCACTCTTATTTGGACATTTTTAATGTACATTTTTGAAAGATTCATTTGCGTTAGAAGCTCAAAAACAAGCATGAGCTCTCATTTCTGCCAGGCCACCGGAGAATCGCTGTCGCCTGCCAGGCAGAAACGGCTTACAGTTTGGGAAAAGAGCTTGTTAAGAATAGCTCTCACGTCTCCCAGGGCTTCGAGAGTGGTGCTGTGTCCTGTCGCTCCCCGCAGGCATCCATGTTTGCTTCATCCTGCCTCAGTTCTGCCGGTGGTCCGCTGCATTTGTGAGGGGCCGCTGGGTGTGAACATTTAGTCACACCTCTCTCTGTCCCTCTGGGGAGACATTCGAACATACTCGTGTTCAGGTCAGGACCAGAGCATGGGCTGTCAGATGTGACTCATTCATGCAAGCTCTCCACCTTGCCTAAATCTTACTTTTTCATATCCTTGACTGAAGTAAACTACAGAGCACAGCCATAATTGTGCTAGTGGTAGGACACCCTTACCTTAGCCACGAAGAGAAAACTCACGAGAAGAATCATCGTTTAAAAGTTCTGAAAAAACAAAATCCCAGCAAAAGAAGATCAGCACAGTAGAGCAATGAAGCGAAGCTTACACCTTGTGTCTGCATTCGTTTACTGTGTAAAGATACAGATCATAGGCAATCTTAAAATGGGTACTGAATAAAATCAGCCCCTTGAAGGCTAACATACTTGTACAATAATATATAATATGTTGTCATATAAGTTGGACAAAAACTATTGTGTCAAAGCATTGCATCAGGGGTGTCAAAGTCATTTTGTTTTGAGATCCATTTTTCATTGATCTCAAGGCAGGTACAAGGCAAAGAAAAATACAGACAGAAAAAAATGTTTAAAAAGGAAAATGCCTTTAGTCCAACTAAGACTGTTAAACCAGCATTTTACTTTTCATCAATTTTGTCTAGACACCCACCAATACTTATTCCTGACTATTGTTGAGATGACAGGTATAATGTCATGTTTTTGAGCTGCCAAAGGAAATTGTCCTGTGTTCCACAAATGGCTGGTGTGATACCTTTTAGATGAACACAAAGGACAAATTACGGTAAAGTTTATAACATTAAAATGTACTACCTTAAGCCATGCTTGTTTCATTGTGCCTGATCTGATCTGGGACAGTCAGCTGTAAGCCATTAACTCAGATAAAATGCTAATGTGTCGTCAATGCCCAAAAGAAATTACTGTAGCTTAGCCAGAGACATGGCTCAGAAAACACAGTTGTTATGTTTTACACAATTTCCCTAAGAAGGCTTGGGCTGTACTCCACAAGTGTGTGTGTGTGTGTGTGTGTGTGTGTGTGTGTGTGTGTGCGCGCGCGCGCGCGCACAATCGCATGTGTGTTATTATATTATTTGTCATATCACAGTGCCTTTATAATATTATAAAGTCCAAATGGCATATCACCAAAGGTCATGGCAACTGTCAATAGTTGTTAATAAATGTTCTCATGTCATTTTTTGTGATTCATTGATAACAATTTATGCATCACAAAATAGTTTTTGTGGGGTAGCATGGTTGGTAGCAGTTCCTATTTTTTAATCTCACCTCAAGACCTTTTTATACTCTCTGGCATTTAATACAATGTGACAAGGTATTCTTTTCCCTGTTTTAATAAATTTTTATTTATAGTATATTTATTGTCTTATTTGTTTTATTTTATGCAACGAGGGTGGATGCTTTACAATTTTATTGTTTTATTTGAATTTTATTTCGTTGTATTATTCACTTATTGTTGCTTTTAGTCTGTTTTATGTTTTGCAGCTTTTTTTAGGATTGTACAGTACTTTGGTCACCTGTGTTGTTTTAAATGTGTTTTATAAATAAATGTGACTTGACCTGACAGCGTAGCCCCACACTACAGGTATTTGGGCTACAACCTGAGTGTAGCGTGTCCATGTCGCCCCTGTCCACGCATGGGTTTCCTCTGAGTGCTCCAGTCTCCTTCCACAGCCCAGTCCAAATGTACGCTGATTATATGGATTGGACAATCTAAACTGTCTTGTGTGTGTGTGTGTGTGTGTGTGTGTGTGTGTGTGTGTGTGTGTGTGTGCGCGTGTGCATCTTGGATGGACTACTATTCTGTTATGCAGTTGGAAAATGAGTGGATTGTCACCATCGAGTACGTGCTCCACGTTCTTGCATGGCAGAATAAAGCCTCCAAAGTATAATTTTGTACTTACATTGAGCCCATGTTTATCCACTGAAGAACAATAAAGAATTAAGTACCCAAGATTCTTCACCAGCTGCCACCACCACTGTCAGTTGTGTCAGTGTACAGATGTACAGCATCCCAAAGGTTATGCTAATTGAGAACATGAGGGCCTAAAAAAATGTACCTTTGAATGGAAGACTTTTTGTGTGTGATGACAGTTGACTGCAGTAACTCACAAAGGAGAGAAAGCATAAGTTACCGACTGAATTTGAAAATTTAATAGTGAAACCTTCAGCAGTCATGGATGGAGTCCAGGTGCTGCACTGACATACTCCTAGCGCACTTTAAAGTGCTTTCACCCAAAGGGCGTGACAGGTTTCATTTCAAACTCAGCCTTCAACTGTCAGGTAGCTGCAGCAGTTAGGTGTGCCCATCACTTGCTTAAGGCTCATAATGAGGTACCTAGCAGCACAGGAGAATTAGCGGTAATGTCAGTTGAAGGTTTTCACGTGTCACACCTGTGTTAGGCAGTGGAGCAACATAAACATCACTGGAAGCTACACATAGTTGTAAAACAAATCAATTTTTCAATGGCAAACCTCTTCATAAAGAAGTAACCACATTTTCAGCACTGCCTCAGATGATCCATGAATAAAAGTGTTTTAATAATTACTCACAATCTGCACCAGTTCTTATGTACCCAACAAACTAACAATGGCAAGTCCACTTTGTTGGTATGCTTTAGTTTTTATGAGAAGCTGAGTTTTTTGTGATTCAGTAAAAGCCTTTCCCAAAAAAGGGATCTGAGGTCCAGGTGTATTTCTGACCGTATGTTACAGCCAAAACCTCATTCAAGACAAGAAAAAGGCACATTATAAATGGAAGGTTTCCTGTCATTTAGGCTCAAGTAGGTAGTAGGAATATTGTGATATAGAGAATTAAATAGCTGAGCTGCACGTTTTCTCCCCTGAAGCTTTATAGCAGTACAGAACAGTCTAACTTTTTGTGGCGGTTTCATTTTTTCACAATGTGACATTTATCAGCCTTTTCAGTTCTCTGGGGTTTCCTTGGGCATGCTTTCGGCAATAGGCTGCTTATGAATTACTTTCAACAAAACCTCCGAAGACCAAAGCAAGTATTGACAGCATTCACTGTCTACATTTTAGCAAAGACGTTTGTTCTAATAAATGGGACAGAAAACGAAAACCTCCTACTTAACTGCACTCCAAAACAGAGGCTTTCTGCTTAGCTATGCATCAAGCAGACACTTCCTGTTTAATTACACACTAAACGTACACTTTCCTGTTTAACTTTTCCATCGTCATGGATGTTGCACACTTGTGTGTTCAAATGTTAGCTAATTCCATGTTTCTACTTGGTTTGGCTTTCAGACACTGTTATCCAGAGGCACATTTTGCTCTCCAGCTTGGTGTTATGCTTCAGTGTGTTATCGGTGCCTTTTCAGAACCAACATGGTTCTTGCTTGAGGCTTGACTCAGAGCCTCCTCTCCTGAAGCTTTTGGACATGACAATGTTTACGACTAATAACGTGCAGTTAAGTCATTTCAACCTGAAATATAACCATTAACTGGAAAATCAAGTACAGTGAATTAATTTGGTCCATACTCAAGATAAATATCCATCCATACATTTCCCATACTGCTTATCCTACACAAGGTCACAGGGGAGCCAGGAGCCCAGGGAGCATAGGGCACATACAGTACGTATATATATATTAGAAATTTTAAAAAGATTTTATATATAGGTACAACAGTTAGTTCTGACCAACAAATTTGGTTTGATTGTACAAGAGGCATTCCAAGACTGCTGATATACAGAATAACAGCATTGGGATGTTTAACAATCAGTATCGCTATGCTTCACCAGTGTTCTAATAATTGTTAATTACACTAACTGTAATGAACAAACAAATCATAATCCATTGTCACTTATTACTGTCTACTAATAAATCACATTTGTAGAACTGTTGTATAATAATAGTTAATTACACTAACTGTCTGACAACCCATGCACTCAATGCTACATTTCAACAAACTATACCAAAAACATGGACATTGTATAATTTTTTAAGTAAGGCAAACAACATGAGATTTAAGTTGCTTTCAATGTTGTTACTATAACATGTACAGTAAGATAGTGTGTATGAATTTGCTAATTATTTGTGTTCTTAAACAACAGTTAATTCCTGGTCCAGTTGTTGAACTATTTGTGTTGGTGGAGCCCCATAACTAATTAAATTAAGAAAACAACTCATAATTTATTGTTGCTTATTACTCATACATAAATGGCGTTTGTAGAACTGTTGTATAAAAGCGATATTACACTCAAGGTTGTGCTGTTGTACTGAATATCAGCATGGCTATGATATCTCAGGCATGCATACAGCCTTGTGGCTATGATCACAGATGTGCTGATATTCAGTACAACTGCACTCTCTCTCATGTGACATTGCTTTAATGCCATGACCCGTTGAGGTATGGACTCCACTAGACCTTTGAAGGTATGTTGTGGTATCTGGCACCAAGCCATCAGTAGCAGATTTTTTAAGTCTTGTAAGTTGCAAAGAGGGGCCCCAATGGATTGGACTTTTTTCCAGTAAATCTGACAGACGGTCAATTGGTTTGAGATCTTGAGAATTTGGAGGCCAAGTCAATACCTTGAACTCCTTGCTTGTGAACCATTTTTACAGTGTGGCAGTGTGCATTATCCTCCTGAAAGAGGCCACTGCAATCAGAGAATATCATTTCCATGATGGGGTGTACTTGGTCAGCAACAATGTTTAGGTAGGTGGTATGTGTCAAAGTAACATCCACATGAATGGCAGGACCTACGGTTTCCCAGCAGAACATTGCCCAAAATATCACACTGCCTCTGCTGGCTTGCTTTCTTCCCATGGTGCATCCTGGTGCCATCTTTTCCCCAGGTAAGAGACACACACGCATTCTGCCATCCACATGATGTAAAAGAAAATGTGATTCATCAGACAAGGCCACCTTCTTCCATTGCTCTGTGGTCCAGTTCTGATGTTCACATGCCCATTGTAGGCACTTTTGGCAGTGGACACAGGTCAACATGGGCACCCTAGTCGGTCTGAAGCTACAAAGCCCCATACACAGTAAACTACAATGCACTGTGTGTTGACACCTTTCTATCAGAAGCAGCATTAACCTTTTCAGCAATTTGAGCTACAGTAGCTGTTCTGTTGGATTGGACAACACAGGCCTGCTTTTACTCCCCACTTGCATCAATGAGCCTTGGTTGCCCAAGACCCTGTAGCCACTTCACTGGTTTCCCTTCTTTGGACCACTTTTTATAGGTCTTGACCATTGCAGATCAGGAACATCCCACAAAAGCTGCAGTTTTGGAGTTGCTCAGTCCCAGTCATCTAGCCATCACAATTTGATCCTAGTCAAACACACTCAAATCCTTACACTTGCCCATGTTTTAATGCTTCTAACATATCAACTTCAGGGACAAAATGTTCACTTGCTGCCTAATATATCCCGCCCACTCCCAGGTGCCACTGTAATGAGATATCCCATATAATTCCCGTCACCTGTCAGTTTTTTTTTCTTCCAAAATATAACGCTTATGTATTAAAAAATGTCACATTTTCTTAGTGTTTCTATATTGCATGGTCATTGTGAAATATTTGATTATTGTCACGGTTTGCCTGGGTTGCCCTTGTGGTGTGGCCACGCCCCCTCTTTCTCTTTTCTCCTAGTCTGCTCATTTACTTATTCTCTCAATTGTCTTCGTTAAGTGTGCTCATCTTGTTCTTATTTCTTAATGGATCACTATTTAAGCTTGGGGTTTGCATTGTGTCTCTTCCAGGTGCTGGAGTCACATTAATGTGTACTTTCATCATACTTGTGTTATCTAGTGGTGTTTCATTCTGGTTCTGTTTTGGTTGCCCCCCCCAACGCCTTCTTTATCTGACTGGTGTTTCTTGTCCTGCCTGATCATAACACATACTTATTGGAAGTAAGACTTTTTTTTCCACATGACCTTGAATTTTCCGAGAAGCAGATTCTGTGTACAGAAGATGTAACCAGACAAGGGCAAAACCCCTCTGAATTCACAAATGTGACATTGCTTTTGTGATGTCTGTGTATGGAGGAGAAGGGTGTGTGTGTGTGTGTGTGTGTGTGTGTGTGTGTGTGTGTGTTTGTGTGTGTGTGTGTGTGTGTGTGTGTGTGTGTGTGTGTGTGTGCGTGTGCGCATGTGTGTGTGTGTGTGTCTGCATGCTCTGCTCTAGTTGCCCCCAGCCAATTGTCCCCACAGCTTCCCATTAAGGCCCAGGCAGCCAAGCACGCCCATCTGTCCTCCGAGTGCGATTACAGCAGCCTGATGTAATGTCTGACCAATCACAGAGCTCCTGCTCACCCACCTTGAAGGATGCTGAAGCTCTGTAGCTTTGTCTCTATGATGGGCATGCAGAGAGAGAAGCAAGTCCTTAAGAAGTCTTTGAAACATTCTCTGTGACCTACGTAGATAGGCCTTAGTGGCTTCTCTCCTGTTCATTACCACTAATGGTCCCCATGTTAAAAAATTATGAGGTTACATAGCTGACGAAAGCCAGTCATAATCAGAGATCTGGATATGTGATTGTACTGTAACATCATACAGAAAGAAAGAGAATCAAATATATGTATCTTTTATTAAATTCATCATTGTATAAAGCTTAACTTTTCGAAAGGCATGCATGAAGAGTGGTTTGTAATTTGAGTTAGATCTCAATGTGTATGTTACACATGGGGTTTCTGCAAAGTTGTAGGTTTGAGATTAAACCTTGGTGACACAGTGTGACCAGTTATGAATTGGAAAGAGCATATGGGCATGGACACAAACACATACAGATGAAACACACACACACACTCACACAGATACTGCACTCTATAACTTGCAGTATGACACTATTCTCCTAGCTGCTACCTCTTGAACACATCCTACAGAGAAAATGCAATAATGAAATCCAATATGGGGGTAAGAATGAGTTGACAGGCTTTTTAAATCATGATCACCAAGTCACTGTCAATGATGACAGTTACCAGATGTGTTGAGTAAATACGTAGCGTTGGAGGCACTGCTATAACAGCAGCCACACTCAGGGCTCTACAGACAGCAACAGCACCTTCCTCAGAAAGGACAACATCAGTCTACATATTTCAATTTGTCCACAGAGTAGGGGTGAACCTCATAGACAGAACTGTGCTGTGTCATCAAGGCTTCATTCAGCATGTTGATTTAGTGCCAACTGAAGTGTTCATTAATTAGGTCTAATTGAGCTAACTGAGTACTGACCTGGATTTTATTAATTACTAATAATTTATTTTTGGTTAATTTGTGTCCCTTAAACAAATTAAACATGGATGAATCCTCGGTTTATCAGATGATATTTAATCGCTCATTTAAAGTGTTATTCTGAAGCCAGTTCCCGAAGGGCAATGTCATCGCCATGGCGATTTATGTTATTTCATCAGCAGTCGTTAAGAGCCTAGTACACTATACACATTGCACACTGACATATTTTAATGGGTGGTACATGTTGCAAATGGTGGTTCTCATTAGTAGCATGGGCTAGTAGAACAGGCAACTGCAAACTGGCTCCAGAGCTGCCTGCGGGCCGGGAGTCACAAATGCACATTACGCTGAGCAGCTGCCTAATATTTCCTCAGAACATCTCTGCGAAGCATCGCAGACAGCACGTCTGGCAGAATCCTGGGTGATATCCGCACATTGTTCTTTTTTCTAACTCCTTGTGGGCAACTCCTGTCATCTCCCTCCTGTCGGGCTAAATCAACACTTGCGTTTCTACCCACTGTAATCAAATCCATGTGGATGTTACAGCACATAATTACACCTTCACCTTGAAAATTAAAAAAAGATGAGACGGTTTGTGAGTGGAATATTATACGTGTATTTTCTAGCCTGGCTACCTAATGTCTTCTACGCACAAACCACCTCCTGCATCCTCCTGTCCAGAGTGTCTCATGTCTCAGATCCTCCAAGGATTGTGACAAGTGCACAACCACATATATGAATGTCTGAGTATTGTAAACCAGTTATCACTTGTTTATGTAAAAATACAATATACAGAATGTAACATTCAAAATGTGTATGTGTACATTTAGCCACAGTATTTGCACAATGTAAACAACACGTTATATTGAAGATCTATAATTAACACTGCATGAGAAAAACAGTAGTCATGAATGTAAAGTTATTGTTTAAAAAAAATCTGATAAATTATTTCACTTTTACATGTATTCTCCAGTAGGCAGGTGCACTGTTAACAAAATTTTAAAGTCTGAGCACATGGATTTTAATGTGGGTGGATGACAAAAATCAGCAAGGATTATTATGCATTAATGTACATTCATTTGCAGTCAGGTCATTTCAAAACAAAGTTTTATGCCAGCATGTTTTCTTATACCACTGAATTAGCAGGATTAACACAAGGCCTGTCCATAATTGACTTGGATGTTATTTTACTGTTTACAAACACATGCTTCATTTCTCAATGTTTCTGACAGCATTATTTATTTATTTACTTATTTATTTATTGGTAACAAATACTTTTTTCTGTTTCTAAAAGCATGCTTAGAAAAGTAGGGCCTTTTCTAAGAAGTGCAGAGCAGGTTTTCTGTCTTTTCCAGACAGCACCTGAGCCTGCTCCTCCTCACACAGCTGAAGACAGAGGCTTGAGGCCTGTTACTGAGCTACAAACGGTGCTAAAACTCAGGTCGGAGCAGAGCCCCCGTGCTTTAATTCCAGCACTGAAAGCAGCGAGTCTTTCCAGGAAAGCTTAGAGCATATTGAAACGCGGCATGTCACTACTTTCAGTCCTTCAAACTAAGATTCTGAGTTGGTACGTGGCAGAAGGTCTGCCGCTGAGAGACCCAACAGCATGGCCCAGTGTTGCTGGGCAACTCTGATTGGCAGCACAGGATCTCAGACTGAGATAACGTTCCTTGGGTAACAGGCTCCTGGGTTTATGGACTAAGGCTTGTATAAGGTCCATACTTACCAACATGAAAGCTGTGTACACAGACTCTGAATGTGAAAGTATGGCTCCCTGCTACTGAACAAAGATCCATACATATAATGAGCAAATGTTTCTGTTGCTTTGGATAAAGAATCATCCAAACACCACCAACAACAATAAACATTATTACTCCTCACAACTGGTTTTACATTTAGGTTAATGTGTTTCACTGTTTCTGTGGCAGCTGGATAAGTACTCAACAATGGAGGATGGCTTTTATATTCAGCAGGGGTATATGCAATCAGAAAGATTTATGATTTCAGGAGCACTGTCAACTCACACAGGAGATTACGGAGTGGAAAACATCCTAAGGCTAGGTGTAACAATTAGGCAATGCGGGATTTGCAGCAGAGAGCTCGTGTCTGGAGACTGCCAAAATTCACCCCCCCTATCTGTGAACACTTTAAGCTGCATGTTACAGCTGACTCCTACACAGCTATAATTAATGTAGACACTCCTTAGGCTACTAGGTCCAGTACATTTAAACAGAGCAATGTCATTCAAAGGGAAATACAGTCTGTGGCTGTGCCTTCTGTTCAACTTTCACTTGCTGTAGTAGTTGTTTGACAAGTGGAATTTGTTTAATTATACACGTCTTGAGTTTTTGGACTTGGATTTAATATTTGACAAATGTTTTAGGTAATCAGAATCAGACCTCAGGATATTTATAAACATTTAAAAGTTGTTTAAATACTTAGTCTTATACTTTGGTTTCTAAAATAAAATTTTGTTCAGGCTCTGGGCTGAGATGTGAAAGGTAAGTACAGGTGACCAGTAGCTGGTGCGTGCGTGCGTGCATGCACAGTCGTGCATGTTTGAATATGACTCAGACAGAATATTTGTGTTGCATAGGGGTGCCCTGCCCAGTCTCTTGAGGGACAGACCCCCATAGGACTTATTATGCATTTAATTATCACATGACAGCCACCTGAAATATCAGGCAAGTTGACTTACTTTCCAAATAATTACCATAAACACTTCACCTTTTAGACTTTCTTTAATAGGACTGTACAAAACACATTAACAAGTACTTGTAAAAAAAATTTTTTGAACTACATGTAAATTTTCTTCATGCAATAGGTCTCGAAATTACCCTTAAAACTGTGCCCTTCTTTGCCAGAAATTTAGGTAACAGTTGTAACATTCAGAAAACCTCATGGCTGAGCGTCAGAAAATTACACGCACCCTAGCATGTAATCACCAGTAGGGTTTTAAGCACAGATATTACCGAAAACCAAAAGCAAACCTAACTCACAGTGAAATTAAGACATACATTCTCTGTACACTTTACTTCTGCTACATAAAATAAAATAAGAAGGATATAAATGGCGTTGATGTTTAGCCAGGCTGGTGAGAACATAACCACGCCAAGGGCAGGAAATTCATGTGAGAGACCAAATGCATTTTGTGTGGCCTGTAGGTATTAAAGCCCTCGTCCGTAAATGGTGTCTCTCTAATGCACCAAGCTCCTCTTATTTCACCGGCTGCAGTTAATTGGAACTGTTATGGGACCGGGGGACTGATGTTAGACCCATGAAGTGAGACCTGCCTCGCCGGGACGGCAGATCAGGGTTATTTTGGGGTTCTGTCTGCTAACACCAGGGAGCAAGTGAACTGGTATTACCCAGTACAAACACTGCTGATCCTGGTACACACCATCTGTGCATTTTCTATACAGCACTAACAAAAGTTCACTGGGTGTGTGTTTTGAGACAACACTGGGGCGCTGCTCTTTTACACATAATGACTGACAATCAACCGACAGAGGAACAAAGAAAAAGATTCGCTTTCGAGTTATAGCACTTTCTGTGCAAACTGGAAGGGCTACTTCACATGGTACACAAGATGCTCAGTCAAATCAATAGAAATTTCCAGAAATTACACATATTCAAAATCACGCTTTACTTTCAAATTTATTATAAGTCTGGGGACCAAAAACATTTTATGATTTTTTTTTTATGTTAGTAAAAGAAAAAAGTGTATGGATGCCCTTGTTTCTGTTTGATTCTTTCAAACCAGTCACCATCACTTCATTACAGCTCTGTTACCACATTGCACTTACCTGTCTAGGGTCACCATGACTGTGACGCCTAAGAGACTGAAGGAGTGGACACGTGTCAAGGTAAGACTTGGGCATCGTGCTATCTGAGCACACATGTTTACTCATTGACCACAACGCCACACCCATTAAATGTGACCTGGACTTGGACAGTGACATATAGCTGTAAGAAGCTGAGAAAAGTGCAGCACTTGCATTTCAGTTTGTTTCTGAAGTAGAGATGAGCGTGAAGTTCACTCGCATCATTAGTCTGCGATTCTTAATCACATGGTTCAGTACATAAGCATTTAGGCTTTATTGAGAAATGAAAATAAATTGTAATGAGGGACAAGTTTTCATCGTGGAGACCAAATATATTTAAACACATAACATTTAAAATGCTAAAACTCCAAGCAAATATGCAAAAGGCCTTCTTCTCACCTTCAAAATTTTCTAGTAACTGAAGTTAACAGAAGGTGTAATTTTTTTTTTTTCACAACTCTGTCTGAAGCAGGTCCTTATCATCTGGTCTGTCATGTTTAATTACCCTCTACTCTCTGTGTGCTGCTGTAATATAACCAACAGAAAAATGTGGTGTTGTCTAATCAAAGGTATCAGTAATAACACACTGATGAAATTATTGTACAGTGTGTAAAATAAAAGGAAACTAAAAAATTAATGGAAACGTCTCTAAGCTTTGCTCAACTGAACTTATTTCAATTCCCTTTTTTGTGTCTTGAAGCAGACCAACAGCTGTTTATATGGGAACACACAGTGCTTTACTGCTGAAAAAGAAGATGACAGACACTCCTTTTAATGCTGCAATTTCCACACAAACGGGATTGAGGCAATGAGTCTGGGAGGGGGAGTGGGGTGTTGGACTGACCTCCAACAGCTCTGTGTAAATGACAGAAGCCTCCACACTTCTCCGCCACAGCTCCCGTGTGAACTCGCAGAGAAACAGACACACAGCTTTTCTCTTCATCAAGCACAGCGTTAAATGTGCATTCTTCCCATTTACAATGTCACACGTGGTAGATTATGGCAGTAAGCACGCAACATGTGCTGCTTTCACATGTCCGGAGCCTTTTGTTTAACCATCACAAGTGACAGACTGCTACAGATTCATTTTAATTCCTATTTTACAAAAAAATTGTGATTGCAACCTAAATACCATGTGTTCAAAAGGCTGCAAGGTTGTAATCAGTTTATGTCTGAATCTCAAGGAAATGTTTTCCATTCAGCCTGTTTGCACTGACAATAAAACTGCCAAAGGTATGCCCTTCTCAAGCTTGCTTCAAAATGGCTTGCCTGGATTATATCTTCTTAAATACCATGTAAAGAGAATCAGAATGGTAAACGGGTTTGCCTTATCAGTACCTTGCTTTCATGTGGGCAGAGCGATCTGGACACATGCTGTATGTATGACAGGCACGCCCTTCTTCTGTCTCTGAGCACATGCACCTGAGCAAGGGGCTCGTTAAGGAAACCACACTCAGGTGCAACCAATTAAAGACCTTTTAAGCAGCCCTCTGGAGCTGAAGAATGACATTAAGAGGCACATAGCTTTTATGTTATTCTGGATTGAGAAAGGCAACTGGTTGGTCCAGGAAGAATGTACTGTGGTTGTTCCCACTTTCCTTTGTACACAGCAAAGCTGGCAGTGTTAATTTAACACTGAGAGTGTTTATGTGGGTGTAAACATACTCTGTGTTAAATTGACACTGCCAGTATTAAACTAACATTGGCAGTTTTGCTGTGTAAGTAAAAGGTTATATGTTGCTGTTTTATCTTGTTTTTGCTTTTTGTATAAATCTAAGAGTGGACCTCTCATTACATACGTACATTACATATATTTCATGATTCATTTGTCAGACATGCTATAAAACATATTAATCATATATATATATATATATATATATATATAATGAATTGTTTGCACATACAAGGATGACAGTACAGCTTCTTTACAAACACATATAGTCAAAGGGCTGCAGGCTGTGGCCTCTGAAAGAATATGTCTGGTTTTATGCAGACAATTCCAGAGTTTTTTTTTAATGGGAAAAGCTACTGTAGCACGGTGCTGCTGGTCATAAAATTTCACCTTTGGTTTTTGGCAACATTAATGACAGCTGATCAATGAGAAAGCAGATGTAGTCTAACAGTCATACTTAGTGTTTATTTTGGCGCATGAACCCCCTCGTACACGCCCACTAGTGTGCAGCTGCATGTACAACCATGCATCAGTTTCTACATGCAGTAATATACGGTATATCGGGTGTTGTACAAATTGGCCAAGCACAACCTTTTAGCCTTGCAGGTCAGCATCTCTGCTCAAAAGAAAAAAAAAACTTCATGGCTGTTTAAGGGAATTTTGTAGGTGCTTATTATGAAATACTCAGAACATCAAATTAGGTTTACTCAGTGAAGCAGAGAAGACCTCTGCACAGGACTTGTATAAAATGTACCGGGGCTGATGCTGGAAGAAGTTTACACAGAGACATGAGGAGTTGAGTACTGAGGGCTCAGCAACGTGAGTTGTCCATTATTCAGCAGGCTGTGAGCTGGAGCGTGTCTGAAAGACGTAACGAGCATCGGTGGAGAACGCCAGAGGGTGCATCTCAGAGGGAGAAGCCACTCAATGCTGCCGCCCCCCCTCCCGCCCTGTCTCCTCTCCAGCCGTCTCGAGGACGCTTCCCTTCTTGCTCCTGTCTTTTTTCCTTCTCTCGTTCATTATGTTCCAGGATGCGAAGTCCTGTCTCAAAGCTGGGTCTCCTCAAATGATTAATGGCATTCTTCACTTGGCACTATGATCATGCTAAATCTGGACTTTTCTGTAATTTGAGTTTGTAACGCTTTATTGGGTTTACATTGACATGCACGTAGGCTAACTTCATTATCAAATGTACATTGCATTAGTCAATTAAACAGGCATTGCAGTACAGTAGCTAATTTTTCACATTGGGTCCTGCTTAAGCAGACAGAAAAGGGGTTAAAATCCTCATGTGACTTTTAAAAGAAGTCCCCAAAGGATCATTCTTCCACATTTCCAGTTAATTAAGGTGCTGCATATTCTGCAGTGCACTAAGTATCTATAACAAACTTGTATTGACCAGCTGACTAAACTAAAAACAAACTGGCCAGACTAAGTTGCTACCTTTAAATGCTTACCTAGCTTCATTGTCCCTGAGTGACCCATTGGCCAAGTGTGCTGTTTTGTGATCTATCCAGACCACCTGTAAAATTATTGAACACAAAAGCCTTTCTCTGATATGAGACAGCCCTCCAACCTGGCTCTTAGATAGAGGTAAATAATTCATAAGACAAATAGCTCTCACATGGACCTTAATATGGACCTGAAGCACAAACAGTGCAAGACATTAAACAACATAAACTGTACCTTTCCCCTTATCCAACAGCATGTTGTTGTAAGCAGATTTGCTGCTGATATCTTCTTGGAGTCAAATGTAAACTCACATCATTCTCTAGTGTTCCGTGTAATGTAGTTTTGAATGTCATGTGTTCTATTTTCTCATTTAAAGATTGCAACCCTGATAAAATATCATCCTTGGTAGCCAAGTGAATTAAGAGGGAATTTATATGGTATCACGCACCAATTTAATATCAATGAGCCTTATCTCTCACCTTTCCAATGGCAGCTGAACCAGATGTTGACTTTTGGAACATGCAGTATCTGCAGCAATCATAAAACAAACAGTATATATATAATTTTTTTTCATATTTTAAACAAGATTGGAGTGTAGATAGCGGAACGGGTTCTGCAGAATGTCTTTTATCAGGCATGCAGAAATGGTCCAGGCCACACTGTCTAGTGGTTTTTGTAGCTGTCACAGACCCTGGGAATGTTAACCTATACAGCAGCTGCTGATTCTTTTCCAGTGGACCTGATGTAGAAGAAATCCATTTGACATGATCCCCTGCTCTCCTCCAGATGGGTCAGGCCCTGTGCTGCTAATTGGCGAGCTTGCTGTCCTAATGCAGCGCTCTGGCTGCATGTAATTTAATAACGCCATGTCACGCCCTGGGTACTGGGCGACCACGAGGCTAGCATGTCGATTTAGAGCTATCAGTTGAACTTAGGAGGAAGGAGTTGTGCTCGCTACTTCCTGGAGAGTGTGTGCATCCCAGTCTGATCTTCTGATACATGCAAACACAGTCATAAGCAAACACATGCACACACACAGGAGTGTGGGTCTATTACGCCATAATGCACAGGGGTATGTGTCCACTAGGCCATGACATGTATGGGTGTGTTTGACGCGATGCAGAATTCTGTGCTGCATTGACAAAGTGGTTTACAGCAAATGCATCCGGTCCCAACTCCAGCGTCACTCAGCACCAACGTCTGGTTTTCAGCAAAACCAGGACTGATGAGGGGCAAATGAGAGGCAGATGTAATCTGGTCCTATGCAAGAAGAGAGGGCAGGACAGGCCAGAGCAAGACCAAGGAGGGCAGGGCAAAGGTACACATATCCAAGTCACTGCACCCTGCTAGGGCTCCCCGTCACACAAAGAACATATTTGTTTGGCACTGTGATATGTACCACGATTCTGTTTACACAGGGCCGCCCTCTCCCTGTGCCCTCTTTGACCTTCCTGTATCTGATCTGAGATCAGTTTTAGTGATGCTGTGAAGCAAGACTTGAATAGCTCGTGTGCTTTGTTACCTTAATAACAGCTTTCAAGTATACATCCAAACCCACGTTGTGTGTAGGACGATTCCAAAGCTCACTGGCTCCATTGTGTCAGAATGCTAAAGAATTTTCACCTGTAATTTATTTGAAATGGTTCATTAATTGCTGATAATGACAGATTTTTAATTATAGCACTGTTTTAGTGTGTATACCCCATGTCTTATCTTTGATATACTAGTGATGCTGAGTAGTTTGTGTTTCCAGTCTAAAACTCTGAAAATAAACAAAGTTCCTCTGTGTGTGTGTGTGTGTGTGTGTGTGTGTGTGTGTGTGTGTGTGTGTGTGTGTGTGTGTGTGTGTGTGTGT